>VICI01000014.1:0-106214 GCA_019593645.1 Akabosia matsudoensis | reverse complement strand
TTTCTCAATTGTTGCCCTTGAAAAAGACTGAAGAATTGAGTCGAAACGTTGGGAAATAAAACAACCTGTGCTAAACACTCGTGGACCTTCCTCCTTACTCGACTGCAAGATTATATCTAATGGAAACATGCGTAAAGTCTATGAGAAACGGAAAGAACGTGGGGTAACTCAAGTATCGTCTTCTTCCTTGTGGTTGTCAAGTAGGTATGAGTTCTAAGTAGATGCAAATTCATGCAAAAGATTTATTGGTTCTGATTACGTATCCATATCGATATAATAAGCGTAGTTATAATGGACACTTGTCAGTGTTGATAAAACAATTCATTTTCAGTACGCGAATGTACATTTTTAAAAACATTTCTTCAAGTTAGCGTTTATCCTAAATAAAAAGTCGAGTAGTTTCGTGGCCAAGCTCTGCTAGGGATAAAAAGCTATATAACATTGAGCTAAGCTGGCGAGACGATTTGAGTTTTATTTTTTTTCTGGTGGTTAGTTTTCATATAAAATTACGACGATGATGGTACAGATGACAAAGAGGATGATAATAGTGCTGATGATGATGATAATGCTAATCAAGTGCTTCTGGTCACTTGCAGACGCTCGTTTCCATCAATATTCCATTCATCATCGAGAGCATACCTGTTTTTATTTTCTTAGACTTACCTGTTATATCCTTCGTGTCCTTGCATGTTGTTTGGATAAAACAAGCTGGTTTTCGACTTTTATGTGAGGATATGTATATTTAGTTTTCCAAAAGAGCAAAATAATAATAAATTCGATAATCAGAACAAGTAAAGAGTGACGATGATTAAAAAAATAGCTGGATGGTCCATCGTTTGCCTTTTTTTTCTTTGGCGACACGAGAGCCAGGATCGATGACAGCCAAAAAAAGAATCTGAATATTCCATTAGATTAAGAAGCTTAATAGTTGTTTGAGCCTTTCGTTTAAAATCCTGATTGCATTCAAAACAGAGAGGTGATTAACTGCAAAGTAACATGCTGAATCTTAATTGCATTTTGCACTCGCGATAAAGAAGCATACTTTGTGCCCAACAGCTTTGCAAATATTGTTTCAATCGAGTTCGGCTAATCTGCACCTTGCCCTTTTTTACAAAACCAATTCAAGCACAAAAGAAAAAAAAGTTAATTCATCATCTTGGATGCTTTGTGCTGTTGGTTTTTCGACTGACAAAAAATGTTACACTTTCGTACACTGATGTGGTATATATATTATGGACAAGTGTCACACATCGACAATTTAAGGGTAATTAAGTCAAGCAATTAAAAAATGCATCTTTCTATTTATGTGGTCTTGTTCTTGCTACACACCTTCCATCAATTGACAGCAGCAACTCAAACAAGTAGGTGGATAAACCATCATCATAAAAAAGGCTTGCAAGATAGCCGTATTTTTATTTCATAGTATACAAATTAATGCCACTTGCACTATTGCCAAGTGTCTGTTTTTTAGGAAGCTTTATGCAGCAGTGGACCATTTTGATAGTGTTCATGATAATTTCATTGCAGGAATTCTTCTTAGTCAGGTTCCTCTCTTCATTTTATGCAGCATTGACGATCTATAGCTTGAGGAAAAATTTGCTAGCGAACTTCTGGTGCTCTTGAAATCTTGTTTTCATTTTATTTATATACCACACTGTGATGATTGCTAATTATTGGCAATAATTTAGAGCTGCATATTTAGATGTGCGAATCTGCATTTGGTCAGATCGTGATGCGATGAGGTTGCCAACTAAATAAGTTTATATCACTAGGATGCGAGCACGTCGCAAGTGTATCAAAGTTCCTTTAATTTGGTTATAAAAGATTTATAATATATCACGACTTAGTCTTTATTCACCTAAAACTAGATCATTTTTAACCCGTCTCCTCTTCGTTCTTGGAATAGGAGGAAGAACAAAACAACATTCCTTATCATCAGCTAACGAGCTGCTAACTAACCGCAAATATAATACACTTTATTTGTATCTATCTTCATCATGATTATTGTGGTGGTGGTGGTGGTGGTGTGCAGTTATCGGGTAAAAGCAAACCCCTGAGTTGATTTTTTTTCTCGTTTGTCTACCGGTTTATGCAGTAAAAAGGCTGTCAAACAATTGCCAGCTTGATTCTCCTGTTCAAATGATAAGACTGGGAGTTTGAAAATAGGATAAGTGACGGGTAAAATTTGTTACATATACATATTTCAAACGATGAGGTTGTCGTGGTCCGATGTATCAGGAGGAAAAATCCAATCAAATTGTATTGTTGTCTTGCAGGCAACTCTTTGGCAAGTTGAATGTTATCGGGATCGGGATATCAATGCATGCAGCAAAAAAAAAATCTCTGTTTCTTGCTTCTGAGAGATAGAGTTTTAAAATATAATACGTTTCAAATAATATTTTTGAAACCTATCCATTTTCGTATCTAACTGCTCACGACTTTGCTCTTCCTTTAAAAATGTATAGTTTTATTCCTTTATTCTCGTGTAACAGGCAATCACGAATACTAACTAAGTCGTTCGCTTCTGGTTTAAGGTTGATACAGGAAATAGTCTAATGTTTCAATTTGCTCTGCTGTAACATTCCAGTTTCTAATGCAGACATTTCATGAAGCACAAAAATGTCCTAGTTGAACTTTCAAAAAAGGGACATGACGACTGGCCGCTAATTTCAGTTCGAACAGGTATAGCTCCTTGCTTAGAAACTCATATTCATAGATCAATTACTGCACTGAAGGAAAGTTAAAAGAAAACGCAACTTCAGGTTTTATTTTTTCTCTTATGATTTGCAAAAATGTTTTGGCATTAAGAGGGAAACATTAAACCTTTCAAGGTTTTCACAACAATTGTTTATGTGTACAATCACGTTATTTTAGTTGTTTGCACTAGAGAACTTAGATCCATGAACCATTCTATACAATAGTGTGCTTCTCTTATGAGCAGTCAGCGCAATTTAGCCTCCAGCTAGTTGAAGCATCGATAATTTAACAAGCAGAAGCAACTGCTGCACTTGGTTTGTATTAGAAATTTTACAAAAAATATCGCGCATTAGTTTTCAATCATACTTTGATTTATATTTTCACCGCATAATTGCTGTTTTTAACGAATTACACAGAAATCAATTTACTTG
This sequence comes from Akabosia matsudoensis, assembly GCA_019593645.1. Classification (NCBI taxonomy): domain Eukaryota; kingdom Metazoa; phylum Arthropoda; class Collembola; order Entomobryomorpha; family Paronellidae; genus Akabosia; species Akabosia matsudoensis. Next base: position 103,086 of record VICI01000014.1, on the reverse strand, counting down.
ACCCATCTCACCGTCAACGATTTTCGGGTGCCTCGTACATCGTATGTGCCTTCACTACTTGAGTTTAGTTACAAACCTATAAATTCCGTAGCATTTCATGTATCTGTTATGTGAGCGGCTATCCCGTCAAACTGCTTAGCGATATAATTTTTGCACGACTTAATGCTTATCGACCATCAACATTATTGCCCTCACCACCGCACGGTTTGTTATTTTCATATTATAGCAAATTAGAATTATCCTAGTCACGTCATCAGCTCTATTACAAGGAAGACACAAGAGAAGTAATAGTATTAAGACTAAATTGGCATGTCTCCTTCTTTTTACACTACTTTAGTCATACATAGATGCCTCATCGGATTCTCGTCTACATCGAAATTCTTGCTTGGTGTCCATACAGGCGACTATATTAAAAGTCATTATTAAAGAGTCCTGTCATTATCATAATTTTCTATACGACTTTTTTTTAGCGTGCCGGAACTTACTACAGCAATGGCGATACCTTAAAAACATCATAATGTAAATGTACACCCAGAAGCCAGCCAGCAGGAGCTATAAGCATCATCAATAATACAAGTTATCAAAGAGTGACGACGAAAAACATGAAAAGTGATCTGTACAGGCACGCTTTAAAAGGCACCTACCCAAAGTGTAGAATTTTTTTCAGTGTGTACACATCATAAAAATAATATTGTTACATATAGTTACGTATGAATTCAAATTTATTATTTTATTCCTTCTGGCTACTGATCCAGATTATCAGAGAGTAAAGTGTAAAGAATTAACGGCATGCTGCAGCCAGTGCAAAAAATGGGTGCTGCAAGCGATACATTTTTTGTGTCCTTTGCATTATGGTTTACAACAATACTTCGTTGTTCTTGTACGATTCGGAGGTTGAATTTAAACAACGACGATGCTATAGAAACGCTCAACTAGGAGAAGGGGCATCATCGTAAATATTTTCTGTGTGAGCTACTATTCAGGTTGTATCACTATCATTATTTTGATTACTATTACGGTGCACAATAACAATGCTATGCAGCTAAGGCTATTATTTTTGCGTGTCATGTCTTTAGGTTTGCAGGGATTAGATTACAAATTCATAACAGATTCATCTGCGTTGTTCGTCGATTATTTACTATTATTGTATTACTCTACATATTGTCCTTAATCGCAAAAATGCGTTTGCTTAAAAGCATTTTTTAAGGCAGTGTTTAGCAACAAAATCCCGTCAGATTGGATGAGACAGTAGGATCTCCACAGGTAAAAGTTGGGGGATCGAAACTTCAACCACACACATCGATTGCATAACATACCATTTTTTGCTTTTGGTAGAAGGTATTATTTTGAACGCGATGTGCTGTGTTTTCTGTTTCTGCTGAGCAGAAAATTATTTCATTTTAATTCCTGCACCACCAAGAGAATAGTCACACGTGGAGCGATGTAATTGACGAAACAATGATAATCCAGTTTCTTTTTTGGGAGTATTTTTAAGGTCGGAAATTACCCATAATTGTCAAAGTTGCAAAAGTATGCAGATATTTTCTGGCTACAGCAAATCATGCTTATACTTAGCGTGGGTTTTTGTTGCCACAGAGTCGTTGAGGTGATTAAATTATTTCACGTGTGCCGATGGTCAAAGAATATAGTTAAACAGGTGAAAATCTTTTGCAGAAATGTTTCCTTCATGAGGCCCCATTTTTTAATGATGGACGTGGGACAAGTTAAACGGTGCTTATATGCGAGATTAAAATTCTGTATACATTCTTGTTTGTACGAATAGATATTAGAGTATGGCTCCATCAATTTTTAATTAGTATTTTTTTAAGATGACGATATTAGCAACACAAAATAGAAGCAAACAAAAATTACCATTTCGTATAACTGTTACGGACAGACGATATATGCTTTCATTTGCGCGAGAACAATGCACAATTTACTTGATTCTCTCAAAGTATTTAATTTTTGTTCAAGATAATTTTACGCGTTGTGGTTTGCCTTCGTGTGTGTTCTAATCCCAGGGTACAAAATGAATATGACGAGTGAAAGGAGAGTTATCTGCTATGTCTAAGCACTGTTGTGCTGTCCTTCCATCTAACTTTTAAACGTCAGACACTGTCTTCTGCGATTTTCACTTTACGCTGGAGTACAGACATTGAAAAAACCGTTATCATAATAGTTTCACTTTCTATTGTTTCAGATGTGGCAGGACATTGAGAGTGTGCTGCTTGGAGAAGCCTCCTCCGATAATTCAGGTGGAGTATTGAGTGACCCGTCAAGTCCAACTGGATCTTCATCTTCTTGCGCGTCGTCCTCCACATCTAACTCTCAGCGATGTTCTGAGTCTCCCCTACTGCTAAATGGCTCTGGGGGAACGTTTACTTCTCAAAACTCTTCTTCGACTAACCCTCATTTAATTTCCAATCGAGACCAAACCATTACGACAGTATTCGATTCGACGCAAATTATTTCTGGAAGAATTGACTCTCTGGTCGAGTCTACGTCATCGGCATTACATCAGACGCCGCAGGAGACGGCTGAAGTTACGTTACGTTCTCATCATCATCATCTCGACCCTTTCAGTCATCCTACTCATGTTCACCCCAGTTTGCAATCTAGAGGCGTCTCCGGAGATAGGACGATTGGTGGTGGGAGTGATTCTGATCCTAGCTACCCTGGAGGAGAAGATTACATTGACCTAGATTTACTCATCAACAGAGCTGCTGAAGACTTACCATACTTTCCTACAATCTCTTCACCTACCACTATATCTTCATCTTCTTCTATCTCAGTACACAATAGTCAGTCATTAAGTCAGTACGATGACCATAACAGCAACCTTAGTGTTCGACAGAATGCCCCTGTACATAATCCTTTGGAGTCATCGTTGACTGGAAGTAACGACCAGATAGTACAAGACTCACAAGGACACTTACACATTTCAAGAATACCCACTTCCTCACTCTCAATACACTCTCTTCCTTCTCTGTCCTCTATCCCGTGTACAAAACCCTTGCCATTGAGCCACAACGATAGCCAAAACGAAATAGACTCATCACTCACCCAATTCGACACAATAATGACGGTGATGCAAACCCAAAAATCCTTGCCACAACAGTTGCGTGCCGTTAACGTGATGTGTAATGCTAACAGTGCCACATATACAATGGCCGGACAAATCTCCCCTCCAGCGAGCCCTGACAACGGAAAGCTTGCAAGCTTGAAAGGAGGCAAAACGAAATTAACTGGACAGCTTGGAAGAAATTTAACGGCTTCCAACGCCATTATAAAACAGGAAGTGTCACCTAACCCGCTAATAAACAGCTTATCCCCTTCGCAACAACTCCATTCAACACATTCTACACTAAGCTCAGCTTGCCCCGTAAGTGTGAATCAGCATCAGATTCTCCCGAGCATTTCTACAATAGGCTTGCCAAATGCGAGGAGTGTCAACACCTCGTCAGTTTACAATTCCCTCCCAGTCCAACTGAAAGTAATGACGCCACCGTCTTCGCCTAATCTGGTAGAGTTACTCTCCTCCTCAGCATCTGGAATGGGGCCAAACAGCAGTGGAGGCAAACGCATCAATGGATCCACATCATCCCCGCCACCACCCTCTTCATCGGCTTCTCCTTCAGTTGGAGTAGTTGTAGCTTCTCAGCCAGCCACATCGGCAAAGGATACGTTAATTACCGTATCTGGAACTCAAGTCACGTCCAACCTTAGTAATACCAACAATCAAAGTCAGCATCCAGCTCTATCACATCCACCACCACCGCCATTTACTCTGTCGAGGGGTCAGACAGCCACCAACATCGGTGCAAATACAGAGGTTGATAACAAGGAGCAACATACCATGAACGCGAAACCCAACACCAAAGGATCCTCTAAAACTGGTAATTCAGCATCGAGTGATGGTAGTTCTGCAAACAATGCCAATCCGGGTGGCACCCTCACCTCCTCAAGTTCAACACCGAATGCCCCTGTATCAGACGCTGCTAAACCAAATAAACGATCCAGACGAGGATGGGGCCGAAAGAAAGTTACAAATCATACTTGTTCCCACCCAGGTTGCAGTAAAACATACACGAAGTCCTCTCATTTGAAAGCTCATTTACGAACACATACAGGAGAAAAGCCGTACCAGTGCACTTGGAAAGGTTGTGGATGGAAATTTGCAAGAAGTGATGAGCTAACCAGGCACTACCGCAAGCACACTGGAGATCGACCGTTCCACTGTCGGCTTTGTGACCGAGCATTTTCCAGATCGGATCATTTGTCTTTACACATGAAACGTCATGTTAGTGTATAAGTAGGTATTGAAATCATTTCTAAATACAAAATAAACAAGTTTTACAACAAGTAAGAATCTAGTTCATATGTGAAGCGTAAAGGTAGACTACTAATATAATATGAGTTTATTTTTTTAACACATCGTATGCACAATGTAATATCCAAAATGATGCTTGTTCTGGATGACGTTACAGAGTGCCAATCAAGAGAATTTCCATACTTCTGTTCATTTTTACACATAGTTGCTTTCTTTCAAAGAATATGCTTCAAATGCGTCATTTCATCCCATTCTATCTACGAGTCTCATTAGTTTCTTTATATATTGCCCCAGAGTATTGTTTTCCTTTATGTCACGCATTTAAATTTTTGATTTGAATTCCCTGCTCATTTTTTGCGGATGCACACTTGCATAAGTTCTAAAGTCTGCAACCCTTACACATAACTACAAGCATGGCTACTTTATAAAACATTCTTTTCCTACCAAAATTCGTTTCTTTAAAACTTATCCGCTTTCAGCAGAGAAATGGCTACAGCAGGTTAATCCAGTACTTAATCCTAAGCGCCAAACACGACCACATCCTTTAAAATCTTTTACTTGAGTATTGTTTTATTAGAAAAATGATATAGACAGAAGAACACGGTTAGGTACATGTTACGTACAGTGTCCCAACTTAATATATTCAAATGTCAAATAGGCATTTAAAAGTGTAACAATGGGGAACAAAACCCTCTCACTGTGAATTCAAAAATTCTCGGATTTTCTTTCCGTTCCGTGATTGATATGAAAGAGGAATGCACGATTTCTTGAAAGCGTTAAATGAATAGGGAATTTGAGAGACGTCCTTCTATAATGCTGTATACGTACTCTTTCTTTTTCTCTTACGAGTGCCTGTCCGCCTGGTCGTATTTAGTTGAGTTATAATGAAATACCAAATTATTCAAGTACCTTTATTATTTTTTGAGAGCGAGAGTTATCTGATAGAAAAAGAACGCAGATAAAACGATAATATATATTAATTGATGAATAAGCATATCTGTGCATGGAGATGTACATTATACAACATTCGTTAAAAACCAATCATTTAAAGGAAAACGACAACAGAGATTTTTTTACAAGGTCATGCATTTTTTACGTGGTTCATATTTTAATAATATATTTTTGTCATGATAGTTTTCTCTATAAGAGTTTATTTATAGATGCGAAAAAAGTTATGCACTTTCATTTGTCTGGGAGTATGTAATAAAGAAGAAAAATTATAATATTTCCTATTCTGCCAACATATCGAAACCCTGTAAAGAACATTGTGAATCGCTAGCAATGAAGAGCGCAATTCTATTTGCAAAATTTCTCCAGTGCTTGGGTACATTAAGTATTATACAGGAATTACTAATCCGTAAAATAGTTACGAAACAGCGAAATAAAATATTCTAAGATTTATGACGTATTTCCTCCAATACAAATCAGTGTTATACTGAAAAAAATATGGATTTGGTGGTAGGTTATGTGAAGCAATAATTTTAAGATTTGTCTTGTGTCCATTCTTCTTACCAGCCTTTACTTTCTCTTTCCTACCTTCTTTTACATCTGTGTTAGTATTGTTTATTCCTGCTATACATACATATAACAAGTGGTTTTTCTAAGCGTAACGGTAATGATATATTAATATTTGTAGCAAACAAGAATATAACATGCCATGATGAGTGTGGTATGTATTCACTCAGTTTTGTTGTGTAAAATACGTTGTCATAGGCAAAATATCCTTCGCTGCACAAACACACATGCTACTTGAATCTCGTCATAATTTACAATTGTTTTGTTTTATTATTTTCGACATGGAATAAATTGATCACATTATGGATAGTTATCAGGCTCGTAATTTGTAGTTGCATGGCTCAATGAATAATCCTAAACAACAATATAGACTTGTATACTAATTCCTTTTTATTCAATAGCTTTGGAGTGAATAAAAAACCTGATTGAATTATAAATTCATCCAGTACAAGAGTTCATATTACTACCAAAATTCAAAAGTTGATCCTGGCATTTGCCAATTTGACATATGTAATCATAATATAAGATATCCAGCTGTAATTGAATAACGTTGGAAACTTAACTATACATCTTGAATCATCAGCAGGCAAAATGTGGAAAAAGGATGAATCTAATCATACATAATCTATTGTTTCTGGTCTGCACTTTAAATATCTGCTAAAAAAAAAGAACACAACAGTTAGGTGTATCATATATGTCAAAAAGGTAAACTAGGTTCCGTAAAATATTTCTCCAGAGACCCTTTAATAGGTATGTTAAAGAAAGAAATGAAAATCGATAATTCCTATCATGGTATCACATAAACCATTCTTTAGTTTCAACAGGGCAACATTTTGATAACTAAACTGTTATTTATGTTTCCGTAATAACTTTAACTATTATCGGTGTTACCTATCGAGTAAAATTTGATGATATATGTTTGTGAGAAAACGCTTTTTTTACTTTCCCTTCTTCTCATTTCTCTGTAAGAGTTTATTTTTTCTATTTATATGTAACCGAGTAGTTTATATATAGTGTAAGTTAGTAAATATGTTGTCGATACTTGTGACTGATTCGAGTTTTGTTCACTGTGTGAAGAAACATGAAGGTGTATTGTGACATACTTTTTTGTTTCAATGAATAATAAAAAGCAAAAATGTTTTCTGTGATTTTAGTGAAGATGTTAATTGTTTGCCCGTTTATTGCATATTAAAACGCTAATGTACAGAGATAGCGGGTAGCTCTTTTTAACCCTCGAATGTCGCCCAGATCAGGAGTCTTGTTGTGCAGCATATCCATCTAGCAACTAAATTGAGCTGTGAATGTTTAAAAACGCTGCTTTATACCTCATCGTCTGTAGTTAATGAGATTTCAGGACAAGCCGTATGCATACAAATTTCCTCATTTTTCAGGCACTATGGCGTATTTGAATGAAAAAAATATCTCAAGTAGCAAGCGCACGTTTAGTTGCTTACCTGGGCACAAAGATGCGGCAACATATATTTTGAACTTGAGTATTGATGGATACTATGCAACTTCAAAACCATAAAATATCACAATGGACTTTTCTCTCAAAAATCCTCCAGTCAAGTCGCAGTATTTTATTTTATTTATAACACAAGCCATTGTAATTAATCATTTAGTTCATTTAGAGGAGCGCATCATGCAGCACAGCGCATTAAGGATGACAAGTTTTGCTGGTATGCCCTTCCAGCAGTGTATGAAAGGTGAACTGGATTATTGGTTTGGTTTCAGAAACCAGGAAATTTTATGATCTGCTAATAAATTGTCTAATAATTAAAATGTGGTTTGGCTTCATTGACAAATTGAAATTGTTTTCAGGCGAGAATCATCATAACAAGTGTATACTCTAGACATCTGAGTTATTGCGCTTTAGTTATCTCTTTTTTAAAGTATCTCTATTCTAGTTGTTGACATATACAGTGTGTTGCATGGCGGCAAAGAAAAAATGGCAAAAAATAATTAAATTCGCAAGAATGGTTTGGGTAGTCCCATTGAAATTGACAAGTTCGGATGATGCATGAGCACATGGGTGTGTTAATCGTCTTAAAGCTTTACTGCTTAGTACATTAGTATGTGTGGTTTCCTATAAGTTACGAGTTTCATTTGCAAAAAAAAATCTTATTATTGTTTTAGAAAAGATTCTCTCCTCCTCTAGAACTAATAACTTTTGCAAAATTTACTTCCAATTTACTCAGCAATATTGTGTAATTTAACGATGGTCTAGTTGATATAGATAGTTTGGTAAAGATATTCGGAACGCTACTGGTGTGAGAGGAAAATCCTTTCGCTAATTCTCATCTGATAACTTGGGTTGCAATATTGTAAGGAAAAGAAATATTATCAAGATTGAGTGCAGCTACTCCTCAAGTATCATAAAAATTTTACAAAAATGGACAGAAGACTGCTCAACAAGAAAAACAGAAAACGAACAATGATTGAATAATTGCAAACAATTCGAGCAAATTGTTGGCATTTTTGGTCCAAAAAAGCATCACATACCTACTCTCTTGATTTACTATGCAAAAATGAATTGGTGTTAATGTCTGAGGACGTAGGTGCAAAGCTTTTAAAATTATTATTTATTGTGCTATCCTCAAATTATATCATACAGTTTAAAAAATACATGAAATATTTTGTGGTTGCTGCCAGAGGACTGATTCAATCGGCAAAGTAAACTTTTTTTAAGGGATTGTGATGAATAGGACTATGAGCTTGATCTGAGCTTGCACCTTTCTTCCTATATCGAAAACAATCGGTAATTTTGGAAATTTACTTTCACAATGTGCATACAAGGAGGAAAATTTTGGGTCTGGTTTCATTTCATTACAAATAATTCTTTAATTTCTAATAAAATTTTGCGAATCTAGTGTCACATCCAAAGAGGCTAAAAAAGTACACAACCGGCTTTTTTACCGCTTTAGAAGCATGTAAAAATTCTTGTTTGAAGTTAGTGGTATCATATATTGCGGCATGACGCACGGTGACGCATCATAATATTGACCATACTGCAATCATACGTAATCATACGCAATCGCAATCTCATAATATGTATATATTTTGGCATAAGAAAATATCACAATATCCCCAATTTATTATCTGCGTCTGTGAAGTGCAGTAAACATAAAAGCACTCACTGTATGCATACTAGGGTAATTCGTGAAAGCTACATTAAATTTTCCCTAAATGGATTATAACAGCTTGACTGGCGTATGTAATCTTAAAATTAGTATATATTTGGTCTTGGACATAAACTGAAATTAAGTGCAAAGGTAACTTACAAATTCTAAGCCACTAAAGAAGATATCCAAAAAACCGTAGGTTGAATGTAAACGTTATCAGGGAAAACAGTTTGATGTTCTGAATAAACTCTACCAAATGAATCAATTTTTTGTCATTGTTGGATAGTAAAATCTCAGTAAACTTTTCGTCACATTTCCATTCATAACTGAATGGGATTCGGGGTTTCATTGTGGATAACATTTGAAAATGGATTCAAGTTGCGAGGGCAATGATGTGACATATGCATTATTGGAGAATCGTCGAAATAATCGAGAAATGATATAATGTAAAGTAGTAAAAAAAGAGAGACAACAAACAACCATTTGAATACTTTTATTATGGAGTTTGTCGAAAGACTAAGTGAAATTCCATTTTAATACGAGCCATTTCTTTGCCTGAAAAAGGGATCGTGTAAATTTCAGTATTGAGTGCACACTTTCTCGTTGCCACTTAAGAACCAAAGTATCGCCTGGAAAGCGCGTTGTGCGATAATTTTACAACATAAGTACCTCATTTACTCCCATTCTTGCCGGACTTTAATTGAAAAAATGAATACTAACAATAAGCCCGAACATAATAGATGGCCGGCTGTAACGGGAAGTATTGCGGTAACTTTTTTTGCCAAACTGAACATTTTCTAGAAAGCAAAACCGACAAGATGTAGCGGGAAACGGCTATTTTGGAATCGTATTTAAAAAAAGTAATGTGTTGTTACCATTGGTATGCCATATGCCACCCATTCGCATCTTTTATTTACAAAACGGTTTTTGGGCATTTTCAGCCATAATCATGCTATAATTAAAGACCTAGCTAATATACGCAGATTTAATTAAATTTAATGGGGGACAACAAGTGGAAGCCGGTTGTAAATGAACTGAATATGGTAAACATAAAATGAGTAGGGTACTTTCCTACATGTCGACCAGTTCAGATAGAGCTCCGTCTCAGTTAAAGCACATTTCAATGAATACTCATGGATTAAAAAGTATAATCCCATTTGAGAAGGGTATGACAGGTAGCCTTAAGTGTCTTATACAGAAGTCAACTCAGCGAAAAACCTAATCCTACAGGTAGTCACAAACATACAAACGTATATGCACGCACAAGAAGGTACCTATCATTCATTTTGTATGAATTTAAAAAACTTGAACTGTGATATATGGTTTTCTTAATGGATGGATGGTGTGTGTTTTTAACGTTATCTTCCACACACACTATACTGTGACAAAAAATCGCTTGTCTATTGGTGCAAGGAAGCTCATGTCCTTTATACATCGTTCAGCATACATGGAAAAGAATCCACGATCTGTCACAAAGTGTAAAATTACTGCTTATACATATTTAAAAATATTTGCATACAGGCTAGCGAGGGAACATTGGCTATTGCATTGAATATTTCAACTCTGCATTTTTTTCACAAAAAAATCAGGCACTATTTTTCCATCAGCATTTCAGTACTGGACAATTGTCATAAAAAAATTTAAGGGACACAATATAATATTCCTGTGTTATGTGAAGCACCCTTCGTCGTAGCCGATGGAACGTTTAGGGTACAACCGAAACTTTCAAGAATTTTTATTCGGGGATGTCTGTTTTACTACGCGCAGGGTTTGTGTAGTAAAGTACAGGAATTAGGATTTTCAGTTGCCTACAGAAAACGCCCAAGCGTTCATTTATGGATAAAGAAATTTTCTGCGTTACCGTATTTGCCCCTTAGATTAAGATTTGACACTTTTACAACGTATAATTGTGCATAGTTATTTAAAAGAAAAAGCCAAAGAACAAAGTTGATTATTATGTGTTATATTGTAAACCAACTCAATAATGAAAACGTAAAAAATAAACCAAAGAGTTGTATTTAGGAAAATATTGTGTACGTGTCTTTTCTATTTCTCGCAACTGTCTTAGGAAGCGTAAGCAATTCCTTGTATCAAATCCTAGCATAGGCTTTCTTCACTTGCTAAAGCACAGTTTATACATACAAAGTATCGTTTTCAGATTAGTAGTTTGTACAAGCATTTATAAGTAGCATTAAGGCTGTCCTAAAGGGTTAAAAACTAAATTGCTAATTATCTCGGCTTAGCACCAAGAGTTCCTCTTGGGGTCCCGAAGACAAGAAGGTGTATGTCGGAGTGATTTACCTTCCCAGTACCTACCGCTAACCTATGTACCTGTTGCTCTGACTGAGACACTTAGGTGCACCTGTCATACCCTTATCAAAAAGGATTATACTTTTTATTCACGATTACCCTTTGAAACGGAGCTAACCCCGTGTTGATCGATGACTGAGACGGTGCGGTTCTTGACATATAATCAATGAGAGCATGATAATCCACAACTGACAACATCGTTTTTAATTTTTAATTAAAATCCACAGTAACTTTAATCCACACAGGCAAATAGTGTAAGTTACAGAAGGACGTATTCGGACTCCTCGCACAAATTGACACTTACAAAAATTTTAACTATGGGCCTTTCGCACATTTTACATTTTTTATATGACGGGGACCTAAACTTATTTCACGGGGGTTTTTTACATCAACAATGTGTACAACTAAACTGCTTACGCGTTTATTTTTATATCTAGTTTTGTTTAGGCATAAACATTTTGGCTTTAGGTTGTAGGTGTAAAAAAAGTCGTTGTCAACATTTTTGGTTTAGATGTAAACATTTTGATTTAGGTGTAAAAATTTAGATTTAGGTGTACACATTTAGATTTAGGTGTAAACATTTAGATTCAGGTGTAAGCATTTAGATTTAGGTGTAAACATTTAGATTCAGGTGTAAGCATTTAGATTTAGGTGTAAACAGTTAGATTTAGGTGTAAACATTTTGATTAAGGTGTAAAAATTTAGATTTAGGTGTAAAAATTTAGATTTAGGTGTAACCATTTAGATTTAGGTGTAAACATTTAGATTTAGGTGTAAACATTTAGATTTAGGTGTAAACGTTTAAATTTGGGTGTAAACTTTTTGGCATAGGCGCAAACATCTGGGGTTTGGGTGCAAACATTTTGGTTTAGTCGTAAACATTCTGGTTTAGTCGTAAACATTCTGGTTTAGTCGTAAACATTCTGGTTTGGGTGTAACCTATCGTTTGGAATAGGTGTAAACATTTTCCTTTTCAGTTGTTAGGTTTGGTTTGTTGATTTTCTTTTAGGTTAAGTTTAAACTTTTTCTATATGTTTGAACTTTGAAAATGGCCATCCTTCATATAAAGCATGATGCATGATTTTGCGCTACTTGTCTTTTATGCGAATTGTCCATCCAAAAAAATTGCGAACTTCCCTAGGATTATAGAAGGCAGACTGACAAAAGAAAATTAAAGCTCGGTCGTCCTTCTATCCAACAGTTGACAGTAGCTCTACTACTTGTGCAAGCTAAAATCCTTCGTTTTTCTTCTCCCATTTCTCAACTGTTCAGCGACATTTTTTAATACAAGGGAGTTCAGGGCAGCGAATGAGTCTAAAAGCAGGTATTTTCTGGTTCACTTGAGTGGGACAGTACCCAAGCTAGTATCAAAACTATAAAACACGTATCAGTTCATTCACACGCTTTGCTCCATGATACAAACTTGTAAGCGTATTTTTTACAAGGTGCCGTAAAATACTGTAGCTTCGTCGTGGTCTATGTGCTTGTCCAACATCTCAGGTTAATCTTCTAATGATATGCATGGCTTACTTGGAGGTCTTATATCTGCCAAGCATTTTACGAGCAGTCAACGAAGAAAAAAGTGGACAGGTTACAGGATTATTCAGTAGAGGATCATTGTGTAATACATTCTTCTCACTTTTCAAAACTCCTTTTCTTTTTCACCTGATGAATTTTAGAGATCGCTTGATATTCAATCCTCCCTTCCTGCGTGTACCATATTATTATTGTTAAAAATCATCCTACAACCAGAAAAATAAATGTAACAAAATTCAGTTAGATATTGTCTTCACTTGATTTTGCGTCGGCTGCAAAAACTTAGATAGGATTATGGCCGGTCTCTCCTGACAACAGAGTCTTGACGGGAGGCGAGCCATGGATCTGTGAGTTATGCATGATATAATTTTTTCTTCTTTTGAAATGCTACTTTGTACATACCTACAAAACTCTGATCATATATTTTGCTTGTCGAGGTTCCAGTCAAACGTCTTGCAAATTTTACGACTAAAGGCAAGAAACACACTTGAAAATTACTTCCTTTGCGTTTCAATCGCCAATGTTTCACTGCCAATTGCTCCATCAGATTTCAATGATAAAAATTTTATCTTTTGCATTGTTCATTGCATCGTATTACATACACACATATATAGCTCTGGGAACAAAAAATGTATGCAAAACGTTTGGCAATGAAGAAAACCCGTGAATCTTAGGTAAGTATTGCTAACTGTACACCATACTTCCTTCAGTTACAGCTGGCCAGTCTTCAAGAAACATTTTGCCCAATACGACGGACCTCTAACTATATGTATATTCATAGAAATTTTTGTGCAACACAATTTCTGAAGCAGAATCCAATTGTAGCCGGTTACTATACACCATAGCAATTTAGCCCATTGTGGTCTGACTATAACCGGAGTTAATACTGCATTTTACAAAATATGTCACAGTACAGTTATTACTTGAGATATCAAGCATTCAGTTCTCTTTTTTAATCGCAAATCGAATGCTCCAGTCTTTCAAAAAAATCGCAACAAAGAAAGAAAGCTCCATTTGTATAAAATATAACAGGCAGCAGTCACCGTGTTAGTTAGGATTTTTAAATCGAAATTATTTACTTACTACTTAGGATTACGTTAAGAAAGACGACTCTAAACAATACTTTTACGATGTTATGTTATAATATATTTCAAAACGAAAATGGTTTGCATTAGTTCATCCATTCATATTTGCAAAATAAATTTTCCTTGCCGCTTCATGCATCATTTCAATGTACGTTTTCACATTCATGAGGCTCTTAATCTTACAGCTTTCAACCCCGATTTCCCCTAAATGTGAATATAATGTTTAAAAATTCCGTTGTTGGTCTTGATCAAACACCTAAAGGTGCTTGATTACTAGCAGGTTATATCCCCCAGAATTTTCACTATTAAGCACTGAAATAAGGGCGTACATGTAGCGATAGTGATGACCATCACAATAAAAAGCAGGCTGACGATGAAATTAAATAGGTCCACGGGATACTTGAGATAAATCTGTTTGAGAATTTCATCGATGACACAAGACAGAAAAATAATGGGAATCTCAAAAGAAGTCATCTTATTTGCAAGTCATTTTGCATCCGTATATTTATTTTAGTTCAAAGTATACAACAAATGTAAGAATCCTTTAAATCATATGTATTAAAATTGCTATTCAAGCATGAAAAACAAGTGAACCCTTCCAATCATGCTTTCGATAGTGTAGTGGCTTTTATAGGCTGATGTTGTGTGTGTGTGTGTGTAAAAATATCATTAATACGGTTAGATACACTTCAGATTATGCAATGGTATTTGTACCTTAAGCACACTTGCTGTGTCCGATTGTAAGAATATAAATACTCTTTTTCAAAGAACATTACGTCACTGTCATGCACATATTTTGTTTTGAACATCACCTAGTATCAGTATCGCAAAAGACTTGAAGGGTTTTTAAAGCTATCAAACTACTTACTACTCTTATACGTTCGTTTTATAGATTACTAAAATAAATAGTCGAATAAGGAGTTTATTATTCTAACATCATGATAGCAAACTGACATATGAGTTTTAAGCTTTAACCGATTCATCATCTTTTTATACACTTAACAACCACGGAGGACAAAGCTAGGTAGTATGTACGTGCATGATCGCGCCGGGGAAGAAACGATGGCGATTGCCCTCGGTGTCGAGAAATCTTTTTTGCCCAGTAGTAATTCAACATTTTTTATGATTATTACATTTATTGTAGTACAAGGGTTGTAAGTAATATAAGTAGCTCCTTATTTGCCTTTCATCATTGTCTAGTTCTCCACGCTCTGGTCTATTGTTACCCATTCATGATTTTGAGCATAACTCCTCTTGCGCGTATCTACAATAATAAAGATAGCAATTATTTGTGTAGATTTGAATTGTCCTTTAAATCCCCTCACATCTATCTCATTAGTTATGCAATCGGGAACAAATCTCAATCTGTTTGTATGGATGTGAAAATACAAACATGCGGTTTGAATAAAATAACAAGTAGTTCAAACAATATTTGACTGTATTTATGTGCTAACCGTTTTCATTTTACAGCGACACAGTAACGTTCATCGGCAGACGGACCCAGGTAATATCGACATTCTGTGAATCTTGTATTGCCCCATGAAAGAAAACGTTGGTTTAGCGTTCGAACTGCGTTATGCAGGTATGTACTCGGCGTAGCAGCCACGGTCTCTTTTTTTATTACGAAGATGATAAATCATATCGTATGTAACACAATTCCCCATCATCAGTACACATTCAAATTGACTGAAACTACCCTCAGCTTTTTAGGTTTTTTTAATGAAAGAAAAAGCGTAAGAATTTAATTTATCAACGAAGAGATTTTAATTATCACGTTTTTAATGCTTAAACTAAATTACTTTGACTGAGCCTTGAAAAATATCATTTTTGCTCGAGATGCATTATGTGGGCAGGATGGTAAGTGAAGTTGTAATCACAGATCAATAAGAGGAAACAACACAAGCGGTCATGACAGTGGCACATAGGCACGTTTTTGCCACCTAACTCATGACTTTTGTTTCAGATGTCTTAAAATTTCTTACTTTCAATTGCACTTAGTTATTATAATATGTTGATCATGTCGCATAACTAAGCCAATCTTTACATGGATTTACTCATAATTGAATAATAACTTTTTAGTCCAACAGTACATTGAGCATGCATTTTTATGCTAATTAAGCCATTAAATGTTGCATCGTGACTTAGCCATTCGCAATTATTCTTATTATTCTCCTGATTTTAGCGAGATATTCTCATATAAGGGATTGAATTTACAGTAGAATAAGATGACAGAAATAGCTTCCTCCACATTATGATCGGCTACATGTAATCCAAAGGAGCTGCATCTAAAAAGTAGAAATGTACAGAATGTGACATGACACAAGTGAATGGTGTCAAAAGAATAGAAGTCGATAAAAGCTAAGGGTCACACTATTAAAGAACCTAACCCGTCTATGGCTTATCCTTTTGGCGGTAATGAAGGGCAAACAAGTTGCTGGCTACTATTTTTAATCATTTTACAACGCTGAAATCCTTTTTAAACACAGAAGTTGTTGACATGACATGAACCGTAATACATATGATGCCTGTGCCTTATATCTTGAAACACGTGGTCGCACTACCGCTGATTCATCCAATATCCGAGGTAAAATATCGAGCGTTATATTTTTCTGATTGTTTTATTCATGCTGCGAATCAAAGTCAAGCTCAAACAAGAGCATGGAAGTTTTATATCGACGGTAAAAAAATTGCGATTTTGTCATTTATGGCTCCCCAACTAAAATCAATGTGGATACATAGGTATTTTCACGTCCATGCAGCTAGGAAACAATTTCGCTGAGTGCTTGAGCAATCAAATATTTAATGTGGGCAATAATCTAGTAGGAAATCATACACTCGTATTGTATCATTCGCCGGATGATATAGAATCGAAAGAGGTAGGTAATATTTATACACTATCAACAATACATGTACGCCAGCGAACGCATTTTTCTTCGACGGCCGATGAAAAATAATATTTTGTTGTTTTTTGCACAAAAATCAAATAAAAATATGGTCAAGTACGATAAGTGGACATTTACTCGCTAAAATCATTCACCAATCATTATAAATGCTCATAATAAATAAAGTTCACAATAGGCAAAGAGTACAGTACTCAGCATACTGCTATTTTTTAGTGACAGAAAGTAATACGTGTGTTTGGATAGGAAACGAGAATAGCGAATAGCCCCCTCGCTTGGAAGGCACGTAGACAACTTTTCAAAGGCACTGTCTCCCTTATCTAGGTACTTTACGAAGCTCGATTCAAGCTCATAACATTATATATTGTTTGCTTCAGCAGACTGATTGCCTTGGGATTGATGTGTTCAAAAAACGCTCATTAGTCTCGAAGAATATGACGATGATGATAGTTTATTTCCTTAACCAGGGCCGCATCCAAGCTCATACAGAGTAGAATAGTACATTCAGTCTGATATGTTTAGAATAGCTCAATGAAAGAAACCGTTGAGATAATATTGTAGCATTGTTGCAAACATAACTAATAAACTGCTCATAAATTGTAAATGGGGCAAGACTGTAGGATGTAACTTTTGTAGACTCTACTCATTTTGATTGGCCCGTCACGCTATAAGCAAAAAATATTTGTTTCACTTTGCCCATCAAATTTTACTTGGTAAAGTATCTATATCATCCTAAGCTGTTTAATGGAAACAGCTTACTGAAATTTATTCCGTTAAAGCTGTGCGCCAGTTAACGAGTAAAAGAATATTTCGTCGAGTCGTTTCCTCGGAGATGTTCGGAGTTACTTTTCTTTAGATCTCTGCTTGAAAGCCCGTGCGCTCGGTTTCCTCCATTTTCCCCAGAAGTATTGAGTTCAGAGCTGAACACAAAAATACCATTGTTCGTTAAACCACATAGTCTTGGGCTAGAGAACTGGCGTTATCTAGATTGTAGTTACCATTCAGGGTATTGGAAATGGATATGATAACAATAGCGATAAATGGCTCTCCGGGTGAAAGGTAGAGGAAAGAATGTCCTCGCGATCGCAGTGAATGCGCATGGCGAATCTCAAAAGGCCAAAACAGCCCAACCTCCTTCTTCTCCAAAATGCTATCAAATAGACTACCCCATCCAAAGAGAGAAAGTTTACGAAGATTATGCTTGTTCTCGGAAGATAAAAGTTACAGTGGAAAACTCGGACCGCTTCACACCACTGCAACAGTGAGTAGCATATAAGCCGGAACTACTTATAATAGTATCACAACGTCATAAATTGAAGGCTAAACAGAAATCTATTTATTGAGAAAATACATTAAATTTTTATCACTTTTAAAAATCCGAGGCCAGTACATCATAAGCCGTTGCATTAGTATAGAAAACAGTGTTGTCCAACACAAGAGCAGGAGAAGGTTCATCCTCCAACATATTTTTAAGTCGTATTTGGCTCGTAGGCGTTATAGATTGAGTCGGATGAGTGATTCTATTTTTTACGCTCTCTACTGTTTTTTCACTATTCTTGACTTATAGCTAAGATGATTAAAGAGCGTAGAAGGAGAGAGACATAACATGGTGAAGCAGTAGGGGTGCAAAATAGTGATAACATCAGATATTTTTTATTCTTTAAATATTGCACATTATGTGCTTACTAACTTACCCCTTTTCACGTTTTTTTTCTACTCTATGGAACATCCGTAAATGGCAAAGAGGAATAATAGCATTGTGTGGGGACCAGAGATAGAGGTTGAGAGGTTGCCTTAAGATAAAATAATGAAAGACTCTACTAGACGACGATGATAATCAATAATGGTCATTGTGTTTGGTCTTCCTGCTGCTATATTCTTAGGTGGGCTGTGCCCCTTTTAGAAAAAAAGAATGATCCAGTTAGTGTGTTTATGCATAATTGGATAAGTATAACATGCACACATTATTATTAAAATTACACCGATTGTGATTATTAAAGAAAGAGATTCGCATTTAATACATAAAAAATTATTACAATTATGTAAATTGTGCTTGCTAAAAAATAAAATAATTCTGCACTATCGCTTCGTTTCTGAGTGTTGATCAGCAATGAAAAATAAGTGATTAAACTTTTAGCTATTATGATGATTAAATCAAAAATTGATGGACAAAAACAATATAAAAATAAGAAATGCTTCCTATATAGAATTTTGTGCACTCCGTGCTGCGAAACATAATGATTATATTGATTATAATAATGGCAGTGATGATAATAAATAATTATAATAAATGCAATTCGCATAAAAAGATGAGAACTTGTATATTTTCAGGGATTAGTGCTGTTTGCCCAATGATTGCTGAGGTAGGGTACTAATTAAATATGAAACTAACAGCTCGCACGTTAATTATGTTTAGTTTGGTAGCTGAGTGAAGAAAATGCAGGTGATAGTACATTATTCTATATGACGCATGAGGTCTCATATTTGTTAGTTCGACTGGCCTTACGAGCTAATGTTATAGGCAGTTTTTAATAGAATCGCATCGGATCAACAGAATTAGCTCAGACCTTGTTCTGAGGTAAATAGTTGTTTGCAACTACTTCCTAAAAAATTGAAAATAGTGATTATTTTTCGTACGTAATAGTTCGTTGTGAAGAGATGGGGATATATTGAAACAGTTTTGTATTCTTTGCAATTTAAATATTTTCGTTAACTGGCCGAGAAGTAAGTAATCCACAAACTTTGATACTTTTGCCTCGTATTTTATTTTGAAGACGGAAGTGATTGTAAAAAATTGGAGGAAAGAGTCAAGCCAAAAACGAGAATATAAGTGAGGGTGCAACAAATATATTTTTTACTAAGTTAAAAAGCAATGGTTCACAGAGTTATAATAATTCATTCTCGTTGCTCCACCACTTCTTGTGATGCTTATTGCAGCGCGTAATAAATAATAGCCAAAGGGGAAAATTTGATGGAAAGAATCGAAGGTTATCCTGATTGATTGATTTATTGATTATCCCACATGCACTGGTCGTACGAAGACAGAACACATCTTTACATTTTGATTTGTAATATTTGCAGAGACGCGTACCAGCATGGTTAGAATATCTAATGGCATCCTCCTCTACATCCGACACGATCAACTTCTCAGAAGAAATGGCTTTGTCAGCTAGTTTTGCGTATGAAGACTCGGTTTGTCGTCTCAGTAGTCATTCAGGTGAATGGAAAAATGTAAATTTTTGCGTAAATGTATGAATCTAGAGTGTGTACAACAGGAACCAACTTGATACCATTTTTTGCACTCGTCGCCATGAAGCAACAATAAGAACAATAACATCAAGTAGTAAATGTGTCAGCTTCTCCTAACAAATTCACAAAAGCTTCTTCAGTTTCACCCTGGAATGGAATGTCTGCTTGAGCATGGTTCGCTATCTGAGTGCCACGTACACGGAGTTTCTTTAACAAAATCACATGGAAAGGGTGAATTGTATTAGCAAGCACAATCAGTATGTAAAAATCTGTTGGCGTCTTTTCTTCACTGGACATGGTTGATTAGGTGACGCATGCATATTCGTTCATTCATTCTTCTTTTATATGTATCTGATCGAGATAGCTGAAATAGGGAATGGTCGTGGCACAACTTCGCCATTCAAACGATTCATGGGTTTGGGTTCACCTGAAAATTGTATTTTTCTTTTTATATATTCTCTTATTGTTTTTCAACGAATTTTCAATAAATTTCAATTATCCATATTCACCATTAAACATTTTACGGGTTTATTAACCAGCACTTTTGTAGACAAGAATCTATACAACAACCTAAGCTTGAAGTAGCCGCAATAAGAATCTAATTTTGTTAAAATTGTGAGCCCTTGGAGCTCGTTATGCATCCCTTCACTTCACGTCAATATTTGATTTATTGCATTTTCCAGATGTTCATTTATTGCAACCCACCCTACAATGAAGAGAAAATGCAACCAGAAAGTTAAGTACTGTGTAAAAAATTGACAGGTAAGAGTTTTCACCATGTACTTGCACACCATGTAGGGTTCTGATTATGCTCTGTCTCTTATTTGTATTGCATATTGCATCCAAACGCGGTACTTTTTATATCGGGAGTAAAATAATAAAAAAATATGATTTTCGAGAGTAAGAAACTCAGGAGTAACTCTCGCATTGACAGCACATCCGATGGGTAGTAACATTAGATCTCACCTGGATCATCATCAGTATTATAACAATAAACATCGTGATGATGCTGCAGGACCAAACAGCGTTGACATGCATGCGCACCTACACCTATATATATATTACAAAAACTAACCACCGCCACATGTATGATATTCTCGTCGAGAATTTCCACAAGACAAGGTCTCGTATATGAAATAGCGCTCAGCGAGACATGTGCTCACTATAGAATGGTCAATATCAAACAATGCTCACACGCAGGAGTCAATCTATTTCTTTTGTAGATCCCCCAATTACTCTCGTGGAGCAACGGAAGGATAACGTTATGCATGCATCATTTATCATATTATTACTCACGTAATATAAATAATATGGGAGAAAATATATCACCATTATCCCAATGATCATGCATATTAGAATGATGATAACCGAAAATATTATTGATCTCAGTTATATACAAGCTTTCTTATATCTGTTTCGCGTCGGTATTAAATCTCATTTAGCATGTTGCGTGCCCAGTGCTACTTTGCGTTGACTTCCCCCTTACAACACCAAACAAGAATAAAAACCATTTTGAAAAACTGCTCCGGCCTTCAGACGCAATATATTTACTCTGTAAATTACAAACTACCATGATCTACATTCCCCTGACCGACTGTGAATGCACAAACAACAGAAGCAGCAGCAAAAGTCGAGCATTATTATGAACATCATTATTGCCCATTATTATTGTTCTGGTGATGCTATTCATCGTCATTGCACACTCTATATTTTTTATTACACAAAGATCATTGTGTCCTAATACCTTGTAGAAGATTCATTTGAAATCCTTACTAGATCATCTGTCTAACAACCGCAGTTAATTATAAAGAAACACCAAGGTTTTATTTTGTAGAGATACTCTTGCGTAACTTTTATTGTAAAGAATATGTTGTTCCGCAAGAGAATTGTGTATCGAAGGCAAAATGTTTTAGTCAAAGGGTTTGCTTACATGAGAGAAAGCATTTTTTACAGACGTGACCACACTGTATGTATCTTGTACGAATGTTCCCGTGTGATGCGAAAGGTGATAATAACAATGTTATGCATTATGTGTACAATTTTGCAGAACGGTGGGATTAAGACAATGGATTATCACATACATGAAAACGAAAGTTTATAGGGCCCGAGTATGTTTTTTTATTGGCTTTCCAGTAAACAAGAGAATTTTTCCGATTTGGGAGTAAACATACAAGATGAAAATGTCAAATTTTATGCTGCTTCGATCCGTACGTGAGACCAACCAATAATGTTTTAATATAAAAAGAAGTATTAAATTTACTCTTTGCTAGGTAAAGCAACCATGAAACTAATTGCATTAAATTACTAATTTTTCCCAAACAGGATATTGTAACGTGTCGAGTTGTGAATACAACTTTTTACTCTAGACAATTACGTGTATAATCTACTATTCTCTTCTCGGCGAATATGATTTTTGTTTGCAAAGGCAAAAACCATGTTGACTTTTCCCTAATGAAACGACGTGTTTGTAAATAAAAATATGATGGAGAACTGTTTCTAGACAACAGTAATGGTGTCATAATAGTCCTAACGATAAAAATATGCTAATGATAATGTGTTCCTAAGATAAACAGAAAATGAATTCCTTTTTTATAATACGAAGTCCGACAGAAGAACATGCAGTTTATACATAGATCTGTGAATAAAATAAGGCAAACACAATGAGATATATAAGGCAAATAAAAAAGAACGAAGTTTTTTTAGGTGTGGACAAGTAATCGTACGAAAAGCAGTTTTTATGCGAATATTTGTTGGTACCTATAGCACATTTGAAAAGCTGTTTTTAAGTGAAAAAATAGAAAAGATAAGCAAAACTGCTCGTAATTTAAAAGGCCTCTTGAGCGCAGAATTCCAAGTGATGTTCCTCATACAACATGACAGAATAATTGATTTTGCAATAAAGAATGTGTAAGTTACATGACGGGATGACAGTGCAACTTTTAGAGGATAGCCATCACACACACAAATTTAGAGTACTCAAACTGCCTTTTGTAAGACGACCAACAGATAGGCGGAATGATCTTAACAGCGTTACTTTTTTCAGGTATTTGAAAAGACCTTGAGAGTCAAACTTGATTCACAAGAGGGATGATTGCACCCAAAAAATACCGATTAAATGAAGTTACGTGGTTCTCATAAGCTTCAATTTTTCAAATAATAACAACCTAGCTTTTTTCTTTAAAAAATCGGTAAATCTTGGGAAAGAAGCATAGCAGCCATGACGCTTCGCATCTATTGTTAGCGATGAATGACCCTAAAGGGAAGGAAACCAGATTTAGAGCGTCAAAACACTGAACTTTGTAAAAAGAAACGTCGCCAGCAACGTTTTTCGCAACTTAGGCTTACATTAGCGTGCTATTATACATTATTGTAGGAACTTAAAACGTTAATTTTTGTGAAAATAATGATACTCAAAACAGCAGGAAGCAGAGATAGTATGGCCATCAAGCTTAAAGATCTACAGTCTGAATACCATGTAGCCATGCCGAATTATAGTCATCTTCCTAATTTGTAGTAAGAACCAAACAGAATTCATACAAATGGTAAAGTCATCAAAGACAATTTGAATGAAAATCAATGAGCATAAATATTTATGCCATATTTTCTTCAGTCCTTCTATAACTTCCATGCAGGGACAGGTTGGAGTTCATCTTCTGCTCGGCTTGGTCTTTTCACGAGTTTTGAGAAGTGACGTTATGTCAAATTGACTGGCTTTAATTTCCAGCAGAGTCTGCCTTTGTCTGACGCAATGCTCTAACCTGTCTGAGACAACTCTAGGTTTGAAATCGTATCTTCTGAAGAAACAATTCTTAGGAAGCTGATATTATTAAAATAAATTGATGTTTGGTCCAGTTGAAGTTGCATCAGCGTGTCACTAATTAAACGTCATGAAATAAAATTACGTCGTCTATAATCCGGTAGTCGTTTTGCTGAAAGAGAAGAATTAAGTAGATAGCAATTTAGTTTCACTGTCATGCAGTATTCTCTCAATTTTTTACCATTATGATCTCACCTGCTTTGTAGTTTCACGTCTCGTCCGTCTATTTCAAAGTGGTTCCAGTTGCCTCTCTACAGATCTGCGTAATTTCCTACCGAAATCATTTTAATGGATCAACTTCACGTCTTGTGAGATCTCATCAGTCCATCACCACACCGCCACCAACACGAGAACGCCATCCTGCATCACATTTATTTGGTGGGGATGAATATCGTTCGAAAAAGTATTTCGTACACTTTGACCAGATTGACGTGCACTAACTCCACACACTGGCAAATGAAAAACACATTTATTACAAGCGCCCATGTGTGTGAATCGATTTTATAGTGAAACCTTTATCCGTAATTACCTAATCTAGCGTCTCAAAGTCGTTTTGTCTTGTTGCAATCAACTACAATGGGGCTAAACCTTTTGTGTGTCCAAAAAAACCCAGCATAGCCATTATAGATCATGTAAGCCGTTCCTGTACTACGGAAACATGAACTGATCTAGTGACATGACAACAGCCCATTTTTTGTACATATTTTGCTGAAACATTTTTCGTCCCATCTTTGCATACGAAACGAGGTTAAGTCTTAAGATCATGTTCGACAAGGCTGTTTCGGATAATTCTTGTTGGTAGTTGAATGCGACATGTTTTAATGCGTCTCATCATGATCAAGGATGACCATTTGGGAGACTAAGATAAAAGAACAGCCATCAAACGAGTAATATTTGAAAAAAGCTTGGGACGATTATGAAGCAACTGTAGGAATAAAAAAATTAGTATGCATTCACATCCAACCTGTCTCATTAACAATCTACTTTAAATGATGAACTACATTTTTCACGGAATACTTGTCACTTTTAAAGGAATTCTTATTTATATCTAACACGCAACTTCTAAAACGTCAGAATCTCAAACTAAATAAGAGATTGGTCGATGATGGATCAGCCGCAGGAAAAGAGAGCATTTGTTAGGATATTTTATACAATAAAGGTTTAAAGAATAGTTTTCAAACAATTGAGAAAAATTATAAAAAAACAAGGACACTTGCGAGTTAACAACAATGATTAAGGAGAAAAAAAGAATTGATTTGCTAAAAACTCTTTTTCTTCGTGTAAAAAATGTCGCTCAGAAAGAAACATGCAAGAACTGAAACAAACAAGGATGAAAACGGTTCAGTTGACAATTACGATAACAGCTCCTAAGAATTCAGGCACAACAAGTGTCGGGATGTTGCTCTCCCTTGTACGACAATTATGACACGAATGAGGAAACAAAAGCGTTTTTGCTCGATTTTTTTTTAATCGGGAACAATTCGACAGAATCACGACCAGCTCAGAAGGTCTTGATTATCGGTTTTTGTTTTCAAAAAGTCAAAAAATGAAAACTGATTATCTTCACAGCAGTAGATAAAGCGACGAGTCACTAAATTTCAAGAAGATCATTTGGCATATTGGCAAAATACTCAAAGCCACAAAAGAGGAGTGACGAAGACTATAATTATCTACGGTTTCCCATCAGGTGGTAGAGTAGAGTTAAAATCTTGCAGATGGAATTCCAGAATTCAATCTGTAACTTTGATTGTATTTATGCAATTTTAAAGCTGTAAACGCAAGTATGGTGAGTTAGCATCCTCCTTCGTTGCAACCTGCGAGATTTAATGAAATTTTTACCTAGTTTGGTAAGCGATACAAACCAGAACCCGACCATTCAACAGAAAAAGGCGAATCTTTGAATTCGTGCATTTTTTGTTTGCATTTCTCATCCCATAATAGAAATAAGAATACTTCCTATCGTTTGGAATTCAATGCTAAACTTGTCTTTGGGTTTTTATGTAACACTTTTTTTTCTACAAGGTCGTCCACTTCCATGAACAAAACTACACAAGTATTTCAGTTTGTGCACGAACTATTGGATCTTTTCGGCATATTTAACACTTACCTCAGTTTCATAACGTGTTTAGATTCTCGTATCTGTTTACATTTTGGACTACGCGTTTGTCGTCTATGGCCTGTTGTTGCAATACCGGCTTTTCAGCTCCAACTAACATGTGGAATAGTGTCGCATTTTTGCACCCAAGTATTTGCATTGTTATAGCTGCATCTGTCCACGACGTTGCTTGATCTCTGATACCGTGCTGCAGTAGGTCGCTCTTAATAGCAGAAGTCATTCTACTGTCAGCACACAAAAGCGAGAATCTTCCAAATCTGCATTATCAAAACTACACCATAAATGTATGCAAATCAAGGTAAAAATTGTACTTGATCCTCTTGTGTGACATTTGAAGGAAAAAAGTAAGAGATTATGTCTTCTTACTTTTATTCATCTCAAATTTATTTTGCATTAATGCCAACCCATTTTTAAAATATTTTTCATCACTCGGCTTGCATTTACGGGGAGTAAATACGTCCTGTCTGTGCGAAATATATAAAGTAAACGAAAAACGCATAAAAATAACAAATTAATGCGGCAATGAATCCAGGTTCATGCATGCTGTCATTACGATTATAATACCTTTGAAATGAAATTAATTTTAGTTCTTTACTAGAGTCAAATTTTGATGCATCCTAAGTCCAATAATATGTAATAATAATAAAGCTTTACTCATCAGAATTCACTCACACTATATTGTCCTAAGTGTTTTCTATGATGATCAAAACTACAAGAAAGATAACACGTTTCAAGTAATAAGTTCCATGAGTACCTTATTTCATTTTCCCGCCGACGTTTCGAGCAATTATTTTCCAAATAAATTAAAATTCTAGATGCTCACCGTATGATTGATGACTTGGGACAGATTACTCCTTAAACTAATGCGGTCTGGATGAATTGGTTTTGTATGTTGCAATTTATCTGTGCAAAGGTAACGATGAGAATGATATGAATTCGTCGAACACTTGTGCTCGAGAAGTCGTCAGAGGCTGCTTCCTCATTTTAGCTTTGCAATTGCCCCACTTTAAGTAGACATTGCCGAGCAAATGAGACAAGTTTCCCCAGCACCGCTTGACGGCAATAAAATACTGTTAAGTAGTACAACTGAAAACAGATCGCTCAAACTTCAAATTAATCGGAATGACAATATATTTTCATACTGTACACATAAAGTTTGGATGACAATTAAGCTTGCATTGCTTCAAAAGTCAAGCCTACTTATGTAGTAATTACTTTTCTATTAATAAATAAAGCTCAATGATGAATGAATGAAAAATAGATACTAAACGAAAACTATGCTTTCAAGTTTACACGTAAAATTGCATCATCCGCTGAGCACGCCATAGACATCAGATACGTTTGTAGCTGTTCTTGATGTGTAACCGGTTGGTTATTTTACCATTCAGTCGTAAAAAGTTTATTTAGCCGCTTAATTTTATTCCAAATTTGGAACGTTCATTCCTCTCAAAACTGGGAATTCATCTTAACTGCAGTCTAAATTTTATTGTTAAGCTCAAATGCGTTTTTTTTCTGTAGAAAAGGAAGAGTAAAAATGTAACTCAATTCAAGGACGAGCTAAAAGACAATTTTGAGATAGCACAATGTACTGCTCCTCTGCTCTGGTAATGACAATGAGTACGCTCTAGTTATTATCTACCTGAATTTGGTGTATTACTATTACTTGTTTTGTTAGCATCCACTAGCAAAAAAATAGTTGCGACGAGGAAAAATATACAGTTCTGTTCTAGGCATGATTCTAGTCTAGCTGTTTATAGGAAAGAGGAAGTACTCAAATGGGTATACGCACAACTGTATCCCAAAGCATGGAAAAGGATGAGTAATCCATCAACTAGGTTTATTCATATACAACATATAAAAAATTTAACTCCAAATTATAATTTGGCTGTTGTAATTCATAAGTTTAGCTTACACAATGATACAATTTCAATTGGTATGGCTTAGAATTATTCCGTTTTTACACGCAGGAATCCTGTACTAAATATTGATTTCGGTTTCGAAATGACTTTGCGACATTTACGAGATGTAGATGATTTTAAGAAAGAATTAAAAGTAGCAAGTAGGTTCGGTATCATGCGTACGCGCAGATATTTTTTGCATATTGTAACCTAATATTCATGTTGACAACTAATTAATTTCTTGTTATTGAGTACTAGTTATCTAACTATAACTCCCCATACAGATAAGATCCAAGCAAGATTCATAAAAATCAGCATAAATTTAATGTTGACTTTTCATCCTTTGAGCCACACAAATAGATCAAGATTTAACTAACTGGTTTCTCGATAAGGAGCAATTCATGCAAAACTTTATTGGAATTATGTTATGTATTTAAGAGATTTCCAAGTATTTTTTTCCACATTTTATCATTCACCAATCTTCTTAAGTAGTTTTATTAGTTTCTTTGGACGAAAGAAGACAAGTGTGACAGTAACTGATAGCGAGAAAGACATCAAGTAATTCTCGAGTAGGAGGTAGTACGAATACACGTTCTTCCAGGTATTACTGCGATGACTAAGATGTTATGGATTTAAAACTGAAGGATGACTAGTCTTCAATTTGAAAGGAGTCAAGCTTAAAAGGTATTCAGGCTGTAGTGTTTTTGTTCCTCTCAAACCTGCGCACAACTAATTCAAGATGTAACACGGCATGGTGCGTTTTCTTGTCATATCATTAAATCTGTCTCCAAATCGTCATCTAAGGCATTGATGAATGTATTTCAATCTATTTTGTAGCCTCTGTTCTACTACTCAAGTCAAGCGGAGTCAACCTTTAGCATTCTCTTCGCTTGATGAATCCTAAAAAATTTTAAAAGCAATACATCGAGGTTGAAGGTGACACAGCTGTGGCTTATTTCCTCGTCGAAATCTTGGGTCATCATCAGAATGTAGCCGTGCAGAATCCACCTAATAAAATATATTATTATGATTCATCAAAATGGCGATGCACTATCTCAAATTCAATTCCGTTCCCTGCCAGCAGGATGCAGTTCCAAATTTTTTTCTGGCTGCGCATGAATAGTATATCAGAATATATCGCATTTAGTCGATATTCTTCATCAAGTTATCAGATTACCGATGATCCTGCTGTCCCACAATACATTTTTTACTACCCTTGATGTACTGCATCCTCACATCATTAGCATTTCAATGAGATGCTACTAAAAAGGCCACTGTGTGAGAGCGGAGATGCGGGCTCCCAAATCTCATATAAGTAAGTACATTAAGCTTCTCATTTCTTTCACACGAAATTTAATAGTCTAACCTGTGACTTTAAATAAAAGGTGAATAAAAAATAGTATGACCAAAGCTAACATGACAGAGCTCTTTAAAATAACTCTAAGTATTACTTTACTACTCTTGAATACTATCTATTATTTCCTCGAGCAACTGAGAGCATCTTGTATGAATGCAAACCGATCAAACATGTTAGGCCAAAATAATTTTTCCATCATTGTTGCTAATGGCAAACTTGCAGGCATGCAAAAATCTTTATTGGAGTTGATAGAAATCCAGGTGTTATCAATCGAAAGCATAATTAAAAGCTGAGTCCGCACTCAATCATGAATTTGATTTACGAACTTTTTGCGCCAATGGATTAATACATGTACATGAGTTTCCGAAAGGATACAGATCGCAACTAAGAAGCACTAAGAAACACTGTCTCGATTCTGTCTGCATCTGTAAGGCGATGCAGTTCCACCTAACAAGTACATAACAGTGATGCAAATGCCCCACAGAAGATAGCTGTTATTTTTTATGCATAGTCCATCGTCCTTAGCTAGTGAAGTTACTTTTAGATCTGAAAGAAAGTTACATTAGAATCTTTTATATTACGTTTTGAAGGATTAAAGAAAACTAAAACAATAGTTTGCCTGTTCATGTATTATTAGAACTCACATTAATACTTATAATTTCTCTAAAAATTTGTTACACTTAAACACTGGACACATATGAACACGTCAGATTTTTGTAGCATTTCTACCTAAGCTATGTTCTCCCAGTTCGAAAATAAATGGACATGTCGTGGGCAGTCATTCTGCGAAAAGAGCAATACTTTGTATAATGTCCAAAAATTTCGAAAAAATAAAGCTTTTTAATGACTGATCACGAGTGAATCATCTCCCTTACTCATTACTTATTTTGTAGTAGTAAGTGCCAAATAATGTACGTTTTACCATTATTTTCATTTACATAGTAACAACACAAACCAAATTTTTGCTTTGTCGCTCACATTTACTTTCCGAAGATTAGATCGTATGTAAAGGCATGTGTAACTACAATGAATTTTGTGAAACATCAGGAGTACCTATGCTACATGCGCATAATATTATTGGTAATTTTTTTTGTACAATCTCCGAAACAAGTTAGGAGGGCTTGTAGATTTTTCAAATCATCACGATAGTTACCTCATTATTTTATGGAAATTCATCACAACTTTATCTACGATTTCTTTACTTTGACCAAGCTGAATAAAGTTTTCTGTGTCTACGCTTAACCTTTTCAATACAGTGTAGTATAAAATTAAACGCATTGAAAATGGAATGCATCACCATCAAATGAATCAGCTTTAGATTGGCCGGACAACGTATTCGCATCGGCAAAATTGCCAAAAATAAACTAAAAACGCTCATTTACAATTTTCTTAACCTGTATCAGGTTTTGTGACGCAATTACAAATACAAAAGTAAATAAAAAGTATTCATCGTCACTTTCCTAATTGAACTGAATCTGTCCAAAGTAAAATTTTGCAATCAATTTATATTGATCGAAATTAAATATGTTGCAAATTAGGTACACTGTAAACATTTTATTTCTTCCTTTGAAAAAATCGTATTTTTTATGCATCAACTATTTCAACAGTTGTGATTCCAAAGAATTTCTATCTTTAACGAGCCTGTTGAACATACCATTTTTGTAAAATTCCATCCTGAAGTCGTTTGCGGTTGATCACCACCACCACCTGTGCCTGGTATACTTCTCTGTGAAAGTAAGAAAATAAACCTTTCGAAAAAGTCATCTTCGTAATCGGTGTCACGAGTCAACCAATTTTATTATCAAAGGACGACTACCATAAATTCTGCACAAATCGTTTTATAAGGAAGCCTAAATGTCCTCTCCAAACAGGAGCAAGAGCTACAGAAATTTGGACAGTGTTACGCTTTCAAATGACCAACAGTTAGAAATCCAACAGCATGGCACATAGTTTTCATGTTGTAGCTATTTCGCATATCATTTGCTGCTGTCGTGTACTTTTAAATAGACAACAACTTGGTTCTTTTTTTTATTTCATGAACTTCTAAATTTTCCTTATGTAGATCACACTTTGTTTCAATGAGTTGCAAAAATATTTTTAGAGTTAAATATGCATAACCACTGGTGATCACTTACGTGTTCACACAAGGAATCGATCTGTAATCGAATTGCATAAGAAATTACACATTTTCTGAGTCTCTTTAGTTATTTGAATATTATTTTTATTTTTAGTACTTGAAATCCTAAAATTTTACAGGTTGTAAATATTCATCTTGTGACTGTGCGAGTGACACTTTCGAGCTACCCACTCTATTACAAGCAGGACGAACAACTTGCCAATAAACACTAAAAAAAGGTGCTTTTGCTCAATTTGCCTGCTTGGTTGTTAACTATGTGCGCAAACATATTTAATTTTACGATTTTATAGCAGAGCTTCGAAACTGAACTTTTCAAACGTTCTCAACACCTAATCATTGGTTGCCAGCACTATGTACTCCTGCTGCTCAATAATGTTATCAGAGTGCATATAATTGCAATTATGATAATTATGCACACGGAAGGGTTTTATAATGCAGCAAGGTACATGGGTACAAGTTCCATTTTTTTTCTTCTGGCATTCAGTCTTCCACTCTGTATCGTTTGCCGAGGTTAGTAATTCAGAGCGATTGGAGAGACCTTTATTATAAACTATAACGATTTTTTCTTCGTCTTCTTCTGCTCCTCAACTTGCCAAACTAGATTCGCTGTCTACTGCGCGAACAAACACATCATACGAGAAAAAAATCTGGTTTTCCATCCATCATTGTTTTCGTCGTCAACACACATTTTATATGACGATTCTCTTGCAATGTAAAAAGGAATAAGAAAAGTGTTCTTATTAATCCATTTTTGTCATTTGATCAAGGCAAATGAACGTTTTTACGATACAAAAAATTGAATTGCGACAGCATTTATTGACGAGATGTAAAGATGCACAAAGGCTATTGCAAATTGAATCTGTCTGTGCTGTTGATTCTTTTGAAAGATATTCTCCAATATTCAAAATCTCAACATTGCGTAAAGTTCCATAAATACGTCCGATAAGAATCATACTGTCACCTAGAATGTCCTAATACACCAGTATGTCATATCGTTCTGATTCCATCATTGTCTCTACTCCGACCGTGTCACTTTTCTTCGACCCTCTCACAGCTTGTCCAACCAGAGTAAGCAAAGTAGTAACCAATAAAAAATGGAAAGGGTCCATAAACAAAAAAATAAAGTTAAGTGCTCGTTTCTTTTAAATCGGAATTTTCTTGGCAAATGTTACTCCGGTAATTTCTGTAACAAGCTGGTTTGGCTCACAGTGTAACAGGAGTAGGTGAATACCTGATCAAACTTCAATGGAATTATTTATCCCAGCAAAATAAACATGTCAAGTAGTTTCATTGATACCTAACAGCGTCAATAAAAAGTGATAGGAGCACTTGTTGCAGAAGTTTTCCTTTCATGACGATGCTTCCTTCGCCGATAGGTTAAGAGTGTCCATTTTTGCGTAATAAAATCTGACATACATGTTGTCTCCAACGAATATCATCATCCTACAACATCTCAACTTAACTCATAAAATGCGCAAAGTTTGTATGTTTCATGATCGCACAGGTGGGTACATTTTCATATTACTCAGCTAAACGTTGTCACCTACTTGTTTCTGCTTGAGATGTTTGTTATCAAGACATAGAATTGAAATAATAACTTATGGCTATAATCGGAAGCCAAATGCATGAATGCGCTCGAAATTAAAGCTTGAAAAATAGATTAAACTAGGGTTTGAAAATTATTGTACTACTGAAATGCCATGGTTAATAATTTTGCATTTCGAAATTCATTTTTAGTCAATATAGTTCCAGCAAAACATTACAAAACATTATGACCATCATATCTAATATCATGTATCTGTAGAAAGTTTGCAGAGATGTCCAAAATGTAAAAGCTTTTAAATCTATAAAGACGTAGCTTAACAGAAAGAGTCATGCAAATTGACGAAGCTGA
Organism: Akabosia matsudoensis; assembly: GCA_019593645.1. Classification (NCBI taxonomy): domain Eukaryota; kingdom Metazoa; phylum Arthropoda; class Collembola; order Entomobryomorpha; family Paronellidae; genus Akabosia; species Akabosia matsudoensis. Next base: position 69,820 of record VICI01000014.1, on the reverse strand, counting down.
AAGCTTAAGAAAAAGCTTAGCAAAACAGCTAAAGAAAAAGCTTAGCAAAACAGCTAAAAAAAAGCTTAGCAAATAGCTCAGGAAAAAGCTTAGCAAAAAAGCTAAGGAAAAAAGCCTGAGCAAAAAGCTAAAGAAAAAGCTTAGCAAATAGCTAAGGAAAAAAGCTTTGCAAAGAAGCTAAGGAAAAGAAAGTGCATAGAATAGCCATAGTTGAGAGCTTTCTAATGATATGTCACTCTCCACTTTTTAATGCACAAACCCAGAAAGTCGTCCGAAATCTTGAGCTCAATGCAAAACTTTGACCTTCGCTTCACAGTTGTGACAAAAATCCAAAACAACCACACCGTTAGTCTTTTCTCAATAAGGGCTTTCAAATGATACCTCGCATGCCATATCAAGAAAAGAAAATATAAAAGAAAAAGTTGACCCTTGACCCCGGCCTTTAAGGTCAACCAATTTGGCTCAAAATCAATACGGATCTTTCTTAGGGTCCAAAGTATCCCTCTGCCAAGTTTGGTGGAAATCGGCCAAAAGGTACGGCCTGTAGAGCGCACACGAACAGACAGACAAACTCAGCGATATCATTACTTGCTGAACAAAGTTCAGCCACGTAATAATTTTCAATTTTACTTTGCTATGATTGAGACCGACCATGGTGTGCGTCATACATGAAGTTGTCAATGCATCGAACTACATGCTAATACCACTGTGTTCATGGAGCCAAGTCTTCCTTTTGCCAGAAAAAAATTATCTAGTTGGCAACAGAATGCATCAAAAATACTTAATGTTTCCTATTCACACTTTGTTTGGCTCGAAGAGAGTATGTAATATTCAACATTGCCGCGAAGAAACCTTTGATCTATGAGCTGGTGTCCAGTCGAACCCGAACGATCTCAGGCAAATATGCAACTTCAATTGTACCCCAGTTTGATGTCAAGAGTAGCCGAAAATGGGACAATTGCAACGGACGAGATATGCCATACAAGAACACTTAGAAAGCAGAGCTAATCAAATCATATACCTATTCTTTCTAGATGAACATCCTACATTTTCACTCAGTCCAGGAGCAATGATCTCAGGACTTGCGTCGATTATGACGACACGATGAGAGAACGACCTCAACAGTTGATACAAGAGTACACAATATTTTTGGCACAATTAGAGACTTAAAAACGGATGATAGTTGCACATTTTCTTGTATAAAGGACTCTAATTCCTGTAGAATCTCTTGAAATTAAATACGTTTTGCTTCCAGATAATAGCTTGCTATAGATAGATAGATATAGCTTGATCCTTCAATTTTATTCCAAAAATCTTACATGAACACATACTCAACAGCACCTTCGTAGTCATGATTGAACAGGAGAAAAAATTAGGCAGAATTTGTTTCGTCAAAAGCAGCTGCTTCTGCTCTGCTTCTTGCATCGAAGATGATTGATCAAATTAAGTAATTGAGTGTGTAATATCGATCATGAAAGAGAAATATCAGCGATATTATCAAAAACTAAAAAGTTTCGACATGATAATTACACATGATAATATGATACGGTTAATTTATTTAGCTTTTGCAGCGAGAAGTCGTGAGTTTAATAGATCATTGTATCATCAAAAAAGAAAGAATAATACGATATCGTCCATCTTACGTACGTACGTTAAAAAATCTACTTCATGTTATGGGTTAATGTAAGACCAGTCGGCTTTTTTCCTAGATCATTTAATTATACATTTTAGAAAAATACTGGAATAAAAAAAGAAAATAAACTTGTTGATAGCATCATAACGTGTCTAAAGTATAGGTTAAGTCCGTTCCAGATAAAAACAACTTAGGATGACGATGTTTGCATCTTTTATTATTATGACTTGATCGTCAAGTGAGTTCTCTATTTCGACCTAATTTTTATACCCTTTCAACCTCGCAAAATTTCAATTGCCAATAACCATCAATTTTAATAGTTTATCGCACAAAGTGAAGAAAGATTTACCGAGTTTTAGCTAGTTTGTAGCATCTGAAAAAAACTGCAATTAGATCAATTCCACATTTTTTATATTCAAAAATGCTTTCAGTTTGTGCCAGCTCCAAAAACCCTGTCGATATGACTCGAGGGAAGGTTTTTTGACGAAAAAACAACTGGCAAGAAAAATGCTAATGAATCGCGATGTTTATCTTCATGCCCAGCATGCGTTAACACAGCCAAATTTTGTTCGGCTAAGATGTGATCTGACACTTGAGCAAAACTGCATAATAACCTGGACAGCTTGTGTTTTATTCTTAGCCGGTGGAAAAACGAGAGTGAACAAAGTCTCAACTACGTGTCCTAAATATATATTTTATTTCATTTTTACAAGTTCCTAAATGATAAAAAAAAACGCTGAACTTGATGAAACTTCGAATGAGGCTACATTTTCATTCTTTAATTGTCCATTGTCGATAAAAACAAATGAAGACAGTAATGCGTTGCATAACAAGTAGTGCATAAAATCATGCAACAGTGTGGCTGTTTTTATATCTCTATAAATAATTTCTCTAACATCTTTTCTATTTCAAATAAAGGGTTAAATACATAATCTAGTTGAAAATTTACGACACGGCTGTAATGACAATTTATTTTTTTACCTCCCGTCGATGGTGGCCGGTCTCGTTAATTGTGTATAATTTAAGATTATTTTTACAGGATAGTGACAGAGCTGATGGATGATGTTGACAAGCTATATGCCACTTTATCGGTAGGATTGTCGTCAGAATGGTTTACACGGAACAGGATTCATATTGCTACTAACACTCCCCTAAAATATTTTCGGTAACATGTGCAGCCCCAAAATAAAGAGTAGGATGAATTGTATTGTATTATGATATAAGACATGTAAATCTCCCTACACATGAACCATTCTCAACTGATTATGTTTCTTGATATATTGGATTTCAATTTTCCTTCGGATATCTTTCTCAACAAACCAGTTTTACAATTGTAGGTTGTAAAATAGTGGCACCAGCACCAACCATATCAAATAGCAGACACGGTAGATTTTGTCATTTCATTTTTGCTTTCTTACCTGTGCACTAGGACATTTCGTTGAGCGACATTGGAACAAAACTACTTGCAGCTTTCTGTCACAAGTGGATTATTATGTTGATTATCATTCCGATACAAAATGCACGCTTATATATATTTACCAGTGATTATACAATGCTGCATTTGAAATCGGACAATTTTTGGAATGCATTTATGAACAGCTATTTTACATTTTCAACCTGAATAAACCATACCTAAGAACTGTTTTAGTTATGTGCTGAACGCAAACCTTTTTGAAACAGTTTTTACAGTATAACTACGAATGCAACCATGTCCATCAGGCAATGTTCCGACGACAGCGAAAGAAGGGTATGGATTTGTCGCTCAGTGGGTGTCAATTTTTTGTTCGAGTTCTTTACGGCCAATTTTTTTAAAAATTTGCAGGTGAAACTCGGTGGTACGGCTTTCTCAATTTATATTTCGAGATGATTTGGAGAACACTTGGGCTTACTATTAAAGAATTAATATTCAAGCCATGAATGTCCTACGTCACTTTCAGTTTATTCCCTGTAACAAGTAGAGTTTAATTAATGAAGTTACTCTAGATGGAAATATGGTGAAGGTTGAGTAAAACTATCTTGACACATATATGTGTTCAGAAAATGCTTTACTTTTTCATTTATTTCGACACAGTCACACACGTAAATATTTCAATCCGGCCCAGATACCCTTCATGTCACACAGACACAAATGGCTTCAAAACACTTTTTTTGTGACTCAAAAACCATAATATTTTTGCTTTTTTTTGTGCATTAGTAAAAGAGCGCGGCCTCTCACCAAAATGGACGATCATCATTATTTTCAGCAAGTTTTTATTGTTGCTACGGAGGTGCTCGCAATGGTGTTCTGTAGAGTGAGAATCCCAATTGTTAGCACTCGTTTGGAATGTTGAGTAACAATCGAAAAAGAATACTTGCTATAACATATGTACATTTTACCGGCTTTTCTCTTCTTAATAAACATCTTGCAAGTCATTCGCTGTGAGCAAAAATCGTTAAATCGGGATGGGCAAATTCACATTTAGAGGCAAGAGAATCAGACTTTCAAATCAGTGACTGAGTAATGTGGTGACTTTGAAATCAGCGAATAAAAGTCTCTGTTCAATTCCGAATACCACGTTATATTTAAAAAATCAACACCAACGCTTTTAGGTCTAGGTCGTCAGTTCAACATATTTCATATTTTGCAGTTCATAAACCAAGCATTACACGCATGCACAGCAGGTGCTAAGGAGATGATTTTGAATAAGAGTACACACATTTCTTTCAATCATTTATTACAATTGCTCCAAATATAACATTGGAGAACCGTTTTTTGTCTATATTTTATGTCAAAATCAAGTTTTAGTGTTCAGGAAAACGTTTAAGTGTATGGCAAATATATATTTTTAACGAAAATACAATACGACACACAAATGTGTAACTTGGCAATACAGTTTAGCCCTGAAAGTCTCCTCTCTTAATTTAATAGTGGAGACAATGAAGTCCATTTTCCCAACATTTGTCTAGTATCACTCTAGTATTCATCAATCTCTGCTACAAAATATTCAGACATTTTTATTTTATGCTAGTGGTTTAAAGAGAATATGACATTTTTTCCCCTTATTATCATGTGTGAAATGGATAATTGTTGGAGTGATAAGATAAGTACATTGCAACATATACGTCGCATAACCTCTTATGTGAAACAATAAGACTCTATTAGATACCAGAAATCCTCGAGTTCGTTTTTGAGTTTGGTTTGCAAACCACTGGCCAAATTCTTACATTCTTCGACTCTCCGTTATGCTTCTGATTATTATTGAGGTCATCTAATGTCTAATGTCGGCACATTCGGAATTTTCGTTGATTCGATATCGTATTTCGCATTCTGAGAAAACATCATTTGCAATTGTAGTTGATTCACTCCGGGAATAAAGACCAAAGTATGGAAAAAAATTGATTTCAGATTAACTGAATATTCTTCCTGTCGAGCTTACCCATTTCGCTGAACTGCTAAAATTCAAAATTGATGTGGAAAACTGAAAGAAACCTTACTGGTCATGAGAAAGTACAAAAAAAGGCAGGATAGATAGTTGAATAGCTCATAGAAGTTGCAATGGTTTACTCTGCAATTAAAGCTAGGATTGCAGAATACAGTTGTCTTGGACTTACTTCTACAAAATACTATGCTCATTATTACACATTATTATTACTTCCAGTGTTGTGCCGTATAATGCTCTCTTTCACAGCAAGCGTCTCATCAAACCGTGCGGGAGAATATCAAAAGCAAATAGACGTTTACACCCTGAGGATCAATTTTCATGGTCTGTACTTTTTAACAGGTTTGTTCGTCCTTAGTTTTAATATTACAGTTAACATGTTTTGAGCTATAAAATAGTTTACACAGTTTAATCATCAGCCAAGATGTAATTTCATTTCTTATGTAATATCGGCCCTTTTTAGGTCTAGTACTGCTTAAGGGGAATACCACTTGACTTTGCTTGTAACCACAAAGTACACTAATTCTTATAGGTCATTTGGATGTACAATGTTTTTATAGCTGACAAACAATCACACACTGATTAACCAGCGGGCTAGAGAGGTGAGCGTAGCTTACCAACGCGGTACAAGATTGCCACGCACTTGAAAGTATAAAAACGTCGTTTAAAATATCTGTTCGGTCAAAACGGTCCATTCAAAGAGATATTTCGTCAGGTATTGTCATTAGGACCAAAAATATTTAGCCGGTAAATATTCAAAGTTAAAAATATATTTCATAAAATGCTTTTGGGTAAATTGGACTCACCCCTAGTTAAACACTGTTGTTACAAACCGTTTAAACAAGAACGTTACAAGTCTTGAGATGAAGTAACAATTATTTTGATCGTGCAGTTTAATTCTTTTTCCCAGCAAACGATAATACATCTATCTCGCTTGTGGCCACAGAGAGAACAAACAGCATGATTTAATGACACCATGAATAAATTACTGTACAAAATACATACTTTGAGCATTCTAACATTTCTCATTCGAGGCCGGTACCTGACAGTAAAGTGACGCGTAAAGTACGCTGATGTGATATAAATCATGACAAGGTGCCTGCAACACTTTTGCTTGTAACAGCTAAACTCTTGACAAACTAGCGATCAACTATTTCTTTCAAGTTTCATATCGACATTTATAATGATTTAATTTTCCGCTTCATACATGTCTTCTCGTTCTGTTTCTAAAAGATGAACTAAGGACTGAGCAAGCAGGTGAAAGGGCACACATGTCCTTTTCCATTTAATCATCGAGCAGCAATCAAACTATCCAGCTTAGCAAACATTCATTGGACGCAAGGTCTGGTACAAGTACAGCTTAGCGAAACAGATAATAAATTAGACATGTTGGTCACCCATGAAAATCTGTTTAGATTTCGCTTACATGGACTATAAAAAGGTGTACATCTTACGTTGTACGCAATTTTTCGTAAGTGTAAACAAATGAAAAGTTGGATCCATTTTATTTTGTAAGGCAAATTCTTTACAGATTCGTTTAAGTTCGTTTCTATTAAGCTATATCAGAACTTGAATAAATTTGCGTAAAGAGATCACATCGAAAGGAAAAAACTGTTAGTCTTGTTTATTGTTTTAGCCTGTAAGTACTTATGGCAGTGGTATGTGCTCTGCGAGCATTAACCAAAAGAAGCAAAATTTATGGAGACTGTTTATCGTTTATGTGTGCGATGAAATATTTAAGCAATAATGTACGTCACTTTTACCTAAATGGTATTTTAATAATAACATTGATGGTTTTGCACAGGTAATATTAATAATAACTTTAGGTTTAATTTGTTGTTGTAAAAGAGGTCGTTTAATTTTTCCACCTGAAATGCCTATCATTATTTTCTTATCAGAAGCAGCAGTAGCATAGAGTCACAGTATGGTTTGTCAATGTTTTTATTTTCATTAATTTTAAGATCAAAGTGCCCTTATTGTATGCTTTATAATATGAGTAAGTGACTTTTACTACCATTTTATTGGCATGTAAAGAACAGTGACGTATATTAATTCTTATGAAGAACGATGTCATCATTTTCTATCTGACCATTGCTAAAACATAATGTCAAAAACAATAATTTGATTTATAAACTGTTGTAAAGTAACCACACATTTTTTAAAGCCATGGGACAATTTTAAAGGTAGCCTGATTTCCATATACCCTTTATCTATAAACGACTTTAGCATAGCGACGGAGCCATTTTCGATTGCACATCGTAGATTCCATTCTTGGTTGCTATACAAGTCCACTCTATTACGAAGTTCGATATTTAAGTCACGGATGTTACACAGAGAAACGTCCGAAACGTGTGCGAGGGACAGATTGCATTGAGGAAAGTACTTAATCATTGGATTTGCTTTCTGGTTTTGGAGAAAAAGACATTAAGCGAGTACGTATGAGCTTGTTAACGAGCTCATTAAACAGTGCTGTATAGTAATATTTCAAAAGTTCAACCTTGCTCCCAAATCTCTTCCCCAGTGTTTCTGCCGTTTCAACATCAGTTGGCTGGGGAAAGGCAAAACAATGTAAGTCTTGGGAGTGATTTGAATAAACACGATTGCAAAATACATATAAAATACACCGAATAGTAATAAATGAGTAACGTGAATGTAACAGGTACGCATGTTTTTTGTGGACTACCGCTTGGTCACATTCTTTGATGAAAAGAATGTCGTTTATTGGCCTGTAACCGTTAATGCGACCATTTCTTTGCCCTCCAATAAATCAGCTCGAAAAGATTTCCTAATGGACTCATGTTGATGCATTATTGGCAAATAGAAAAACATATTTAGTAGCCAAAGGGGAAATTGGCAGAATGTCGTTTAAATAAAATAGAATGAATAGTGAACAGAAAGTCAACTACTGACTTCAATTCCACTCCATCAGCTAATGAACTTACTTGAAAATCTATACTGGTAGGAGAATTTTATCTCTTAAAGACTACAATATCTATTCTCAGCACATATTCTATTTTATATCTGATAAATCATTACATGCTTATTATTTTTGTTCTCAATGGTGAAAAATACACCTATCTGACCGCTCTTTCATCTTTGCTTATGTGTCCCCTCCTTTCAAGCAATAAAAATGTATAACGTGACGACCTGTTGAAACGCAAGAAAATATATTTTCAGTAATCGAGGAATTTTAATAGCTCATATACTATCAAACTAAAAATGTGTCCTTCTTATATAGCCGGCATTTATTTTTATTTGCGTCTTCAAGATACGAACTTAGTTTCGAAGCTGGAATCTGATTGGTAGCTGAGTTCGTTGAGATGACAGTTCAGAAACAAACCTCCAACGAACCAGCTCGTTACTTGATACAAAAAATGATTATTGTGTGACTGCTCAAGATGATCTAGTTTATTGACGTGTCAACAATCAATAAAGCATTGTTATTTGCACCTAATCGTTTGTCATCGCCCAAACAAAGGACTTCTACTACTTAGCGACAAATAACACTGGTAAGTTATTAGCAAAATGCTGAATCCGCAAGTGATTAAGGGTCGGCACTCAGACAAAAGTATGATGAAGGTGAGATAGAAATATATTTTAAAGATGATAAATGTGTCCCAGCCAAAGTCAGTGTAGACACTTATTTTGCAACACATTCCCAGCTGAACATCAGTCTGATGCTCTAAGCAATATTTTGAAGTTATATAACTACTTATTACCCAGGGATTGTACCATTGTACGTGAGTCTGTATAAGTTTGTGTCGATCGTGTTACTGATATTGACTCAAAAGAATGTTGTGAACAGGTCTCACTGAAGCTGTAAGGTATTTATTTCACATTTAAATAAGACGAAAGAGAAATATTGTAATTATTACTGCAACAAATTTGCAGGTTTGTATGTTTTGCAGATAGGGAGGAATACAGGCAAAAAAATGTTCCGATTCGATCCGGTTACGAAGAATCTCCGGTCCCAAAGTAAAGTAAGCCATACACAGAGCGAGCTGGTAGTATAAAAATGAGTAAAAACATCATCCGATAATTTCTATGATAAGAATTTTTGATCATGATGATTATCACTGTAACGCCAACCTCATCACCATAATTCTCTCGTAGATCATTGTTGCGGGAGGGACTCACTGCTTGGAAAGGCCATGTAGGGTTTATAGCACACAAGACAGCGATGATTTCTAAATGATTGTTTGAGCAACATGGAAGCTATCGGTTGTACTACGATGGTGGACAGATGGACAAAATGAATCATCATTAAATGAAGCTATCCTTTCCCAGGGTACTTATTATTAGAGCAAACAAATGGTAAACAGTTGTTCGACAAACATGTAATTTCTACCAACTGCTTACAAGCATTTCGATTTTTATTAGAATGTAGCTCAATGAGCGTTCATCAGTGCTATTACAATTACAATTTTCCACACATTGCATAATTTCTTCATTCTAGTTTGTTTGCTTGATAATGATCAGATAAGAATGGATCTTTGCACCTGTAGAAAAAGAGACACGACAAGCTACTGTTTAATCTCCCAAACCCAGATCATCATACTTGACACACACATACAAACACGAAGAGGCTCAACTCTAGCTTGTCAGCGAAAATATATTCAGCCAGTGCCAGTAGCATTGCATAGACATAGTTATTTCTCGATGAAGATATAAAAATCGTTTCTGAAGCGTATTTTTTAAAGATATAATTTTAATAAACCGGTAAGTTGTTGTCCTCAGTTTTACATGGTTTTCGTTTTGGACATGCATGCCGGTGACTGCTTATTGGTTTTGAACATGTCGACTGAGTTTATCATAATAGCAGCCAAAGAAACACATTGATTGCGTATTATAAAAAGTAACGAAAACAAAATTTAAGATTGGGATGCGCATCCTAACTCCTGACGTAAAATCTTATCAACTTTTGTAAACATTCGAGATATTTCGTAACTGAAAAGTGCTACGTTTCGACGCTCAGCTTTATTTTTCAAAATATGTAGCTCTAGCTAGTCATAAAAAATATAACTTGGAGATATTCTGCTCATGCATTGGTTATGCAAATACGTTTCTTGTCACGATCTAAAATCCGAAATTGAAACTGATGAGAAAATGTGATATAACTGTACCCGTTTTTAATTAACTTACCCTAAGATGACACGACAAAATCGATTAGCTTTGATACGTTGAATTTTCTTCGATATATTCGTATGGAATACGCACATAGGAGGAGAGTTTTTGCGTGGGAAGAAACACCGTTTGATTCTCAATTGCACCTGGTTGTCAGTATTTGAAAAATTGTATACCTATTTCCTATTCGGCGCACTAGTCTTTTTCGTGAAACAATTTGGTCTAGACATTTTTTCTTAACGACTATGTTCCAAACAGCAGCATTTTCATATCTACATGTAGTATAATGGCTTGATTGTGCAACATTGAAAAAAGCCGCACTGGTTCTTTTTATTCATGTACATGTCAATTAGCGAGAGAGTAATGATTCGAAATTTTATAACTGATTGAACGGTACAGCCTGAAAGTTATCAAACAATCAGTTGGGGTCAATGTAAGTACATGCTTGCAAACTTAAGCATCCTTGTTGCTTTTACAGTAATGTTAAAAATCTTCCGGGCGAATACAAGAAGCTGAGAGTATTACAACTTTAAAAGGCATTCTTTTCTTTGCTTTATCGGCAAGATAATTTTGAGAAGATAAACATGAACAGATTGAAGTGCATGTAACGAAACCATCACAAGAAACTTGTGATTGTTTCAAGAGGTACCGACTTTATTAAACGGATTTTAGTTAGCATGTACTGGTCTGCATGGAGAAAGTATAGCGTGAATAAAGAAGTTTACAATTACAACCACTACAACATAAGTCTTTACAATACGTCACTATTGCATCGCAAACCTTACTATAGGAAGGAATACAACACATATTGCAAGCATGATAAAAGAATTTTTGTTTGTGACTTTCAAATTGTCACGCGGAAATGACTGAGGAAAAGGACACAACTAGGCCGATAAGTAGTTGGGGACGTCTCGGAGAATGATTTACGCCCGTGAACTGGATCAAAGTAGAAAGTTAATGGATTCGTTAAACAACCGTTTTACATTTGTGTGGTTCAGTCAACAATGCAACGCATTCTCAGATCGCCAACAGACTAATGTGTGTTTTGTATACGTAATTCTGACAGAGCTATCAATTCTAAATACAAACAATGATCTGTTTAACTTAGTTTTATACACAAAACCACTTATAAAAATACACTCTGCATTTGATTATTCGTGCATTGAAAATCATCGTCGTGAATCAAGGCTGTATAAAAAACCGTTTGAATAAAGTAAACTCAGCGCGATTGTTAGCTCTGAAATGTCACATTATGAGTACAAACTGTCAATATACAAAATCCTATACACACAAATAAACGTGTAAGAACGCACTGCTAAATTCTATACATTTAAATGGAGAATTCCATTTTCCCAATTATTAGACTTGGTTAACTCCCAACAGGACCATAATAAAGAAGAATTCGCATGCATTTTTCTAACTAGTTGTCTCACGCATCAAGTTATGAATGACACTTTAACTACTACATCTTACTCATATCATCCAAGTTTTCCTTTGCATCAACCTTTTCAGAAAAAGAAACACCGTCTTCTCTCGCAGATATTTTCCTTGTAAATGTATGGAAGAACAAGTGTGCAAACAAACTTATTCTTTTGTAAACATAAACGATGGTGTGCCAAAAAATCAAACAATGATGATTGCATTGTTCTCCTGATTGGGTCTACTTGAAGCACCTTTATGTTTCCTTGGATTTCGTCCGACTTTTGGTAAGGGTAACATCACACAAAAATGTAATAATAATGACACCAACTCACCAATTATTGTTAACGACAATATTTATTAATTGATCCTTCAAAACGATATAATTACGATGATTAGATGTCTGTCCCCTGCAAATTTTTATCGTGTGCACTGAATTATTTCATATTCATGTGTCTTGTTCAAATGCAGTAATTTAGTTGCAAAAAAGTAAACAAACTAGTGACTAGTGACGATATTATTTGGTCATCAAAACTGACTTGCTTTCGAGAAGTCGTTCATTCATTATGCCCATGTAAGTCTTGTAACCATGTTTTTAAAAATATTGTTTTGCCCAGTAATTGTAACAATTACTAAAAAATTACTTTATGTGTAATCTTCGATCATATAGCAGGGCATAAATTGATAATTGCAAACACAAATGAGTCATATTTGAGAGCCATTTTTGGTTATTAATGTTTGAAAGGTTTATGGACTATTTTTACAGCGAATTATTACGGAGCTTTCGTATTTTACGAGCTGTTTATAAAATAGCATGGCATTGTTTTGATTTCATTGTTGCAACATGCACGCTTAAGACACAACTCAACCTGCCTAGTCATCATAAGTTGTCTGTTGAGTAGAAGCATGTTTGTTGATCAACTAATAGACGAAAATATTATTAGTGGTGGCCAGTCACCAAAATCAATCACCTTTTAAAAAAGCCGAACATTCAATCAATGGAAATGAACATAAAAAATGAATGCCGGTGATTTAAATCGATGACGGCTCTGGCTCTTGGTTCTTAATATAAAGAGTTCACAAACTACAAAGTGGTAAATTAAACTCAGTATGCGTAGAATAACCTATTATACTCGGACTTCTGCTCGCTTTGTTGAACCACCGAAAGCCGTGTTTTGTTATCTTTCTGATCACGGAAAACTCTCAAAATAATTTTTGTTGTCCTGTTCAAGTTATGATTATAAGAGACAAAATCATGAGCTTATAATAATATCACATTAAAAGATTAAGATAATTCTAACCTTGCTATTTTAATAGCTTCTTCTTGTTCTCTCTCAGATGAATACAATCTGCCGAAAAAAGAATTGTTTCAAATGGCCGCAAGTGAAATTTCTTATGAAAGATGATATACAGGCTTGTAGTATAAGTTATTCATGTCTTACTTCATTTGGAGAGCCTTGCAATAGATCTTTTCGCCTACAGGGAAGGACAGTTAGACTGCACTTGTTAGTAAATCTATAACAAAAATGAAAATCCTTCCACATCCTCAATCTGTCCGCACACCGTAGCTAATCTGTTTTATTTGTGGTCAGTTACTCATAAGCTCAGGGATTCCATTTCGAGAAGGCTGACAATAAGCAACCTCACATGGTAGAAAAAGCATTTGCGAGATTCACCAAATATCTCGCACTAACTTTTTTAAAACAATATTTCAAGTTAAAGGATGTTAGTAAGAATGGTTTCACTGAAATACATCGATTTCGTGTTCCCAGTGGCCGGTCAAGATTTAGATCAATAATGGATTCAATAATATCTGTATCAGTGGTAGCCACGTCAAGAACGTAAAAGAACAATTGAGACAAAAAACATTCACATAGATTAATTACACAACATCATAGTTTTCGTGCTGAGCTGTGAAGGTTAAACTCTTGTTGTACCCTATTCACACAAAAAAAATATGTTTCAAGCTATCAGTTGCAATCAAAGGAGAGTCCTTATAATAATATTAATGATTAGCAATTCTTAAATATGCAAACGTCATTGCTACGGAACTTACTGAAACATCCTTGCAACCACACCTGTCCTATATTTTCGTCATCATGATTCATGTGGATGCCAAGGAAACTTGGCGCAATTTGGTGTAAAATATTTTTTCCTGCAAAAAATGTACTCTTCCTTCTACATTTTTGCTTTAAAATGTTACAAAAAATCAATGCTGTAAGTGCAAACCGCATGAACTCCTTAGTTTGTTCAATTTATGGATCATCTAATTACAATTAATTATGATAATGGTAATAATATTCATTTAAGGTCTAATGGACAAGACGGAAGAATCGGGTATCGAAATGGTTAAACAGGAGTAGCGAAGCAAGTGTGAGTTTCGCAAAAAAATCATGGAATCGTTCATTTCAAACCTCATCTTCTCTCACTTACTTTAAGCTCATACAAGAATCGATAAAATTATATGAGCATCAAAACTATGTATGAGTTTTCATTTCATTGAAAACAGGTAATTCCTAAAGCAGGTATAATCTGCTGTCCAATTTCATTATAGTTTCTTCGTAGGTGTGCAGCTGTAAGGAAAGGGCCCATGATATACAGTTGTTATACAAAATGTACATGAATTTCATGTATAACTTGGACCCTTTGCGTACAGGCAGTTCCTGTTTGACTTAAGGTCATCGTCACACAAATAACTGACGTATTTTGTGGTTAAGTTTAAAGGCAATAATTCACAATTACACGCAATTACTTGACAGTAAAGTTTCCATTAAAACACACAGCTAGCGCAAAACTAATTCCTTTTCTTATACATACATATTCATGTAGCAAGATGTGGGCTGATAATGGTTTTTAGTAACACTTAATCTAATTTTTATGAGATATCGTACTAGATGTATTTATGTTTTTTTAAATAGAGTATTTTCAGTTGCGTCATGGAATTAGTTGTCGCTGCTCCAATATCCCTAAATGCTATATTTCTTAAAGCAGACATGAACGGTTTTCGTTCGTTTTACTTGCATTATTCTAGACTCCTCTGACGTCCTTTACGGCAGTGATAATGAAAGTTGCATTGACCCTGGAAAGCTGTTGGGCACGAGAACCATTATTATCATTTAAAACACTATCACAATTGAGGGAGGAATTACACGATTATTACCCCTTCCATTATAATTTTGAGTCCTTTAATATATGGCCACTAATATGCGTAAATAGATTACGTTCGACATGAAAAGTAATAACCGAGTGACTTTCAATGTTATTCAAGCAAGATTTACTCCTAGTTGTTTGCTGTAGTGTTATCTTTACTCTGACTTATAATTCTAATATAATGGTGGAGCAAATGAGACTTACTTCTTTGATGCCATTGTGCCAGCGTTATTTGAAATTGTGAGTTCTTTGAAGGATACAAACAAATTACGGACAGTTTGGCAAAATCTTTTCTTTTTTTGAGTAGCAAGTACTTAACTGATCTAAAACGATGATCAGTAGCTATAAAAAGCTTGCACACACGTTTCAGAACAGTGATTTAAACGTGCCAAAAATAATCGGGTGCAAGACAAACATGTACAATTGCATTCCTAATGCAGTCGTTGAGGTAGCAATCAGTTCAGCACAGGCGCTTTGCTAAGGGCTCTTATCGCACTCTCCAGCAGCAAAACTCTTGTCGTTCGCAATCAATTAACATGTAAAACAAACGTGGTTATCATCTTTTTTCAGGTTTGAATGATTGAAGGAATAAAAGACGAGGAAACGTGCAGCGAAACATCATTTACAGCGTTTCATATAGAGCCATCACTTAGCAAATGACATTTGTATTCATATCACAAACCGACAAAGAAACTACAAGGGACGGGCATTTTACATGTTGCATAACTGATGGCTGACGTATTTTAGCTTGAAAAACGGACTTCTGTTAAGGAAATATTTTTCCTTTGAATTGCAATTTGCAGTACAGTTCTCACTCTTTTTCGATTTGTTTTATTCAGCTGGAGCGTTTCATGCTTGTAAAGAAATCATTTAATAAAACTTGGTGGATTTCTAAATTGAACAAAACGAAAAAGAAAGATTGACAAGAAATAGAGATATCATCAATCAGATCAAAGTATTCCTATAAAAGCTGTTGTAAAAAAGGCCCAATTGTCCATTTAATGCATGGTTTCTATGTGGTATGATGATATTTCATACCACAGACGTGCAACATGAAGATTGAAAGACGTGCGTTTTTATCTCGTAAAAACAAAGGTCTCACTTGTTAGTCTACATATCTAATAGCTTGCCAGTAAGAAGTGTTTCACACTTCACAAAATAAAACGGTATGGGTAGACTGGGTCTGTTATTTATGATAAATGATAAGGGATCAAATAGAAAAATTAAGAAATCCGATTGCCTAAATGTACGGTCTATAATATAGCCATTTTGCTCCTGTGTATATTATATAAACTACTTGATTGTTGTTAGTTGAAAGAGAGCCTAATGAAAAATCACAACCCTTCAACTTCGATCATGACTAAATTGTCACGTTTCCAACTAAGCAATATAAAGTACGCAAGATTCGCTACTCTTCTGCTACAGGTAATGATTTGTGGTCCATTTCAAAAAACAAGGAAGAGCTAACACGTTTCATATTCGGTTCATTTAGGTATGCCGAGTCTCGAGTGGCAGGCGAGTACTCGGCGGACTTTAATTAAGAATTAGGAAACAGTGAATCATTTCATTACTTCAAACCAAGTCAGCAGATATGCTTATACTGCTGCTAGTATTTTATTTAATGAACTACAATCAAAACAAAATCGGTGTTGTGAATCATACCATCACGCTAAAAAAATCCGTTGTGTCAATACTCCTTTCATTCTCTAAAAGTGCGTGCTAGGAAAGAGAATGGGTTCTCTCTCCTGAGCTATTCTTCAGTTTTTGTTGAAGCACTCGTATGTTTGATATGCAACAAAAACTACACTTTTTAAAACTACGAAACAATGGATGGTCTCGCCGCTTATCATGATAAATGAAAAGAAATCCTCCTCGTGGACATATTTGGATCATAATCATGATACGTGGCTGATCACAAACTGATTATAAAATTTTCGGAATATTTCCTTCTATTTCTCAGTGCTCACACTATAACCATTGTAGGGAACGAAGGTTTGGCGTGTGTGTTAGTTTTTTGAGACAAGAACAAAAATATGTATGCATTTTTTTTAAATGAGTGTGTCGATATACTGATTAATCTTCCCTGTTGTTGCCCACTTTAAGAAATAAAAGTTATATAATTAGTTTAAAACTTAGTCCATTTTACAATGTGCCAACCGCCTTTTGAAACCCAATTAATTTCATCTTCAAAGAACAAGATCAGTAGCAGATAGATTATTATTTTGCTTCCCAAAAATTCGCTGCCAAATTTCTAATCATTTTCTGCTTTTATCAAAGAGGGTGAAGTTGCGACAAGTATTATTTATTAGTGGCTGAGCTGAAAATGTAACACAACATGTTTGGATATCAATAATAATTACAAACGCATTGTAGGCTCTGAACGAGTGAGGCTCCCTTTGTTCTAACTTACATTGCCCATTAATGAGCAATGTACATAGACATTTATGGAATTTCGTCTTTTTCACTTCACGGTTCCAAGTGCGCAAATTATGTTCCATAAGCAAGAAAGAAGCTAATTGACAGAAACAAGGCCATACAGCAGATTTGTCGAAAAACATTATAAAGGAGTATGAAGAAAAAAAGGCAATGGAAACTAAACCTATTAGCAAATTAATGAAGCTACCATTGTTTATTGATTCAAATTTATATAGACCTACTATATTTCGATTGACTGCAGTTGCAGTTAGCATTTCTTTGATTTAAACTTTTCTGTTGGATGGTGTGGTGATACATTCATGAGGTTTCGTTTTGTTCACTTATGGAGAAAAATAAAAAATAGATAGCATGCGTTACTAGAGGAAAAGAAACCAGGGGTGCAGTAAACCGACTAGTATGAACAATGCCATTTTTAGCACCTGTAACTCGTTCTATTTTTATGTAAGTCCTTTATTGCAACGTAGTAATTAGGAACTGGTGTCAAAAAAGCTGACCATGGTTTTCATCTCTTCTACTGTGATCGATTGCATTTTTACCAACTTGCAAATGCCTAGTCAATTTTAAGCCAGTTGTTGCTAAATCGTCAAATACAATTTGCATGCTGCGATCTTTTTGTTATTGATGTTCATGCGTTCCCAGCATATAGGATAGCTATTTTTATCTTAAAGAACATAAAATCTGACTTCCTACAAATAATCGGTAACTGATAAATTATAGACTAAACAATCATGCTAATCTGTTCTTGAACAAACTCCTTGACAAGTAGGAATGCAACAGCAGAATGGAAATTAAATAAACTTGCTCTTATTTTTATTTTGGATAAAAAATCAGATCAACTGGGCATTAAAACCGGTGTCACCTTTAGGGCTCGACTTATGGAGATGAAGCGACAACCGTGTGCACTCGATTTTCTGATGAAATCTTAGAGCAACCAATAAAAGTTGTTATTTTCCACTTGTGTGTTGTGTTATTCGACAGTGGTGGCTCGTAGAAATACAAATAAATGATTAAAGTGCCCATAAGTTCGTGAAAAAAACCAGCCTTCAGCTATTATCGAAGGAATGACCTACCCAGTGAAGCATAAAAACTGTCACGTAGTAGTTCTCTTGGCAAAAACATGGTGGTAGTCTGGTAGTAGTAATCAACGTGTCCAAATAGATATTTCTGAAAAAATATCCAAGTTAACACGCACATAGTCCACAAGTAAGATGATACAACCGTGCGAAATCAAAATAACCACCTGACATCCGAGTATTGGCAAGATCATCAATCAGTACGAGAGTAGCGGATGTTGGAAAAATTGATAAATATGCAAGTGCACTTGCATTCCGCGCGGGAAGGCTTGGACATGACGTTTTGCAGATACTCTTTACGTTCCAGTATTACATAAGCACGATACATTTAAGAACAAATTTACATCACCCATTAAACATTTTATTTGGAAATGTAATACCTGCGTAGTAATAAACTTGCCATGAATATCGCAAACTCTTCAGTGCAGTGCTTTAAGGAATGAATATAAAGCTTTTCTCTTATTAAAGTGAAAAAATCCCATGCCACGCCTGTACTTTTCATTGTAAGTTATGAAGCTGTTTCCTTCAATGTGGGCTCTAGAGTAATTTCTCTGTTGTAAAAACGATTATTCGACTTGTCTTGTCCTTGCTTTTCTTGCAATGCATCAATATTTTTGTAGCGTGTTTAAAAGATTGAATTACCAACACTGTCACAGTATACAATTAAAGCGATTTTTTGCGGTAAGTGGAGCGTTTTTATCAAACAAAAGTAAAACATGAATGTACAGGATGGTTCATAAATATCGCAGCAGCTTTATGAACCCTTGTAGATGCGAAAGCGCCATTCACCCTATTTAGAATACATTATCGTCAACTTTCGTCACCCCGTTACTTGTGAACGTAACGAAATTTGACCCAGGTCCTTAAAGTAAAATTGATGTACTCAATGAGTACTATTGAAACTTTGTCAGTCAGACCCTTGTCCATCGACATTTACGTATGGAAAATATGAACCTTGGAACTTCGTAGTTTCGAAGTTATAAGACTTACAGACGGACGGACAGATAAAAGAGACGATCCTATAAAGCAGCTCTACCTAATAATTTACTTATACATGAAATTTGTCTGCATAAGTGGTACGATGTTTATGGATCACCCTGTAATTGCAATAAATAGAGATACTGATGCATTGGGACATTGGGAGTCATAGACAAGTAATTGGTTTATAGTGAAGATCTGCGATAATAAAAGAATTTTCTACGAACGAGTCGATCTCCCACTCTGGTCGACATTGATTCCGCTATACACACACCCTAAACTATTCACTTTGAGAATTTCTGCAAAAATAATTATTAACCTGCTTGAGGAACGGTGGATATCGCTTACAAACTTCGCAATAAAATAGCCGAACAAGGAATGAACATTTTTTCGTAAAATTAACACAAAATAGAACTGACATATTTTACCATTCTCAACCATATGTATATTCAGCCTGCTTTCTTCATCAGACTGAGATGAATGTAAAAATGTCAATGTGGCTTTACAAAAGGGCCAAATAATGAAAATGTTCTGACGCTTCGCAAGGCGCCACGTGAACTAATCACAGATGCATTTTTTGTGCAAAGTGCAGCTGTCTATTCTGGAACTAATTAGCAGTTTTCTGGTTTTTCTTGTGGGTAAAGACGTCAAATTACGAGTATATTGCACTGCATATAGTATAAGCAATTTGAATTGTTAGGTTAGTTAAAAATGCAATGTTGTTTTGTGGTAGAACAAGAATTTTGCTAATGTAGTTCTATATTTGACTTAAGATGAAACCCATTTAGAGTATGTATGCACTATGTACCTATTATTATGTAAAATGACAATGAAGATCAACTCAAAGGAAAAAAAACATACTTGAAAGGTTTATGAGATCAGAAGTTTATAAAAAAATGCGAGACAAGTTACATATCTGGCCTACTTTTTTTAACAAAAATCATTTTGAATTCTATGCCAGCCGATGTATCAAGATGAAAAAACTTCATGTAACGCTGCAAACTGCAAATTCATAAGGCGTGCACAGTTGCTTTACCAGCAGTCAAAGGACTTCAATCTGTTTCTCTCAAGTTTGATTTTGATAGGATCATACGAGAAGACATGGTTTTATTTTCTTGACGCATCATCATCAGAAAAGTTGCAAACACAAATAAAAATAAAAGGAGTAAATAAGAAATGTGTCTTATCAAATGATTAAATCTGGAGCTAATATATTTTTCCTTTGCGATTTCAAATCTGTATTGCCTCATGCTGACAGTATGGTTACGTAACATGACAGAGAAAGTTGTCTCAAATCAAAGCAACAAATGAATGCAAACGTGTTGTTGAAACAGTCACCCCTTCTCTTCCTATAGAATTATTTACTAGCTTGAATTGCATTCTTTCAGATAGAAAAGAATTTTTTATGCCAAAAACAATATTGACAGATGGAATTGACAGTTTAGCATAAAAAATATATTCGCTTTGGAAGAATACTCTAATGAGCTATCACTTAAATTCTCTACAAACCGTCGAATAACGTTTTTGTGGGTGCAACGGGTCTAAATACTTTTACAAACTACGTTCTTCTATCTACCTTCAACGCTGCAAGTTGAGATAATGCCAGTTTCCATACTTGTTTGGAACGAAATCGTGACAGATTTTAGACTACTTTAACAGTTTGGTACTGACAATGAACTAAAGCCAGTTATTAGCACAAAAATTTCCGTATTTTTAAATAGATGAAATCTAATATAAGGTCCCCATAGTGCTTACATGCCCTCAATAACTTCGCATTAATCACAATTACAATCATGTACGTAGTGTTGTTGGTGATCCATGAAATTCTAGGATTACCTACGCTGCAATTGAAAGCTTTAGCAAAAACTTTATACGAAAAACAGCTCTAACGCTCAAACCTGATTATTATGTTTGATTGTATGTCTACATTTAACTTAATCAAAGGAGGAAATCGTACCGAAAATTATTATACAATTTATGGATGTTACTAAATGGTAATATTACCTTGTTTCATAAAATGCCAGAGGCATGAGGACAACCGAACAATTGATAAACCTAAGTGTACCGCTCAGATGTAAGGCTATCGAAACAAGCCAGTCCCTCTCGTAAGAAAGGATCTCTACTGCGAAAAAGTTCCCTGAAATTTGAACTGAAACAGAAACCCTTCGTAACAAAATGTAAAATTTGTATTCGACCATCCTCATTATTTTTCCCCTTTGTCCGTATAATAGAAACTATAAACTATGAACCATTTAAAAAATACCATCTACCATGTCTCAGCATTTCATGTCGATGATTTCGCACAGGAAGATTACGTCACATCATAGTTGATTACTGATTTTGCCACCCACGAGGATGTTCTTCTGATCATAGTAATGACAGCAAGCGCTTTTATTTTTCACACTTGTTCCAATAAATGAGTTGAACTATTTAGCTTTGGACCCATGCAGTGACTACCTTGCAACAAAGCTGTGTCAGAAGAGTATTTCTGTGGACTTAAATAATAGTTCAATTCATTTACTGTCTTTTGTTTCATAACAATGAACTAAGCCTAAGGAGGGATTATTATAGTACGAGTTTATTACAAGTATGCTGTACGAATCGGAAATACCAAGCGCATGATTTGCTATCATAACCGTTCAGTTCATATTCAAAAGAATAATTTTTAGGTATAAAAAGATTAATTATTGAGCGATGCGCGAACTAATTACTGGTTTCTCAGTGTTACAAGATATTTTATACGAAATCCAAAAGATATCTCAGTCATAAGTGTTTTGTATGATGCATATGGTTTGTATGGTTCAACATCAGATAATCGTATCATGGCCTTCCGTTCGAGGGAAGAAACTTATGCATTAACTCATTTTAAGATGAAGAATTGCCTTTCATAAACAAAAATTAACGCTTTGCCTCTGACTTTGCATGCTGCCGGTAGTAACGACGATCACGTTTCCTAGCCTACCAGAATGAAGACTTTGTTGTTAAGACGTATAAGTGTATCTGTGTACCATTTTATTCCTATCCCCATGGTAGTTCTCTCGACTTGTGCTTTACAAAAGAGGGCCTTATAAACTCATGGCCAGTGGCATTGGAGAAACAAACCTAAGTTACGACTAGGATCAGTGTGCATAAACAAAAGCGTGCAGGTCTGTCCAACAAAGGTAATTGCTGAAATAATCGATATAACTTATGTAAACTAGATGCTTGCAACTAATGTAGGTATCAACGAACTGCTACATAATTCACGTGGCAAACTAATTGCTTTGTGTTCCTCAATTATTTATCATTAGAGAACGTCACACGAGTCCCTGATGATATCCATCTTTCTTCCTATAACACGAATTCATATCACGGGGACAGTTGGTTTCACAGAACACCACTACACACTATCTTGAAACAAAGGTATTCAAGCAGCAAGCAACATCCATAGTTGACCTTCGAGGTACATATATTTCATTTCGTCCAAACGATGTTACAGTTATTCCAATGGAAGAAGAAACTGTCTAGCAACAGCAAAGATGATTAGATAGAAAGTATCAACCCTCTTTATCAATCTTTTATTTTAAAATAATAAAAGCAAATATTATTATTGGATGCAATAACAAGGGAAACGTATAATGGTTGTGAAAAAAAGGAAGATGACGTTATATTTACCTACGCATCAGTATCTAGGATTCGTCTAGCATGCTCAGGTTTTGTAATGGTATTACTTGTGAATAACCTAGAGCACTCGGTAGGGAATCATCACGTAATAAAAAAAATTCTCGTAAACTTTAATGGATCACGAACGAAAACATCCCCTTTTTTGTGTGGCTTCATAAGCCAGGGTAAAAATATTGCAGTTCCGCATGCCACCATCGCTACTAAAGTCGAGAAAATAAAAATCTCTTCCTGTTTTCAACTATGAACTATTATCGTTTCCTTTCACGTATGTGTTCATGCCAGACTCAACGAAATGTTTTGATCCATAAGTACTTACTGGATACCACCGCTCATTTCAGATCAAATCTTCACGAAAACTGTACTACGTGAAATTGGCGCACGTGGAGAAAATCCTTGTTTATAATTCTTGCACATGCTTTCTAATTTGACTTTTCTTTTTACCGGAGATAATTTTCTTCTACTTTTACAAACGAGACGACTATTTTCGACTTTCTTTGAATGTGGTGCTTGACTGGTTAAGAAGCCACGCGAATATTTGTATGAGCGTTTGTTCCGTTAAAAATTGTACCTAACATATATACAAGATGCTGCTGGATAAACTTATCTCAAATATTTAGTCAATCCTTTTAAAAGGATGTTTTTTTTATCATAGCACTAGTATGATAACAATTTACTAGAGAAGTAGAGCGTCTCTAGCTGACGAACTTGTACGGAGGCTCGCTGTCTTTTTCCTTGAGGTTATTATCATAGAAAAACTATTAATCATTAGAGTCAACATTTTTGTGTGCTCATCTTCCTGTCGACAACGATAATCATGTTGATAGGAGATCAAACAACAGACCTCATCCTTCCATTTAATAGTGCGTCAAACAGCCCCTTAACGTACAATGCAGCTACCTATATGTTCAGAAGTCGATAATTTACACACAGGTACGAAATAATCTACTCCATTCAACGTTTCCAATTGCGTTGTCGTGTTAGGAAAAAACGAAAAATGGGAATGTGGTCGTGTGGTGAAGTGCAACGCACTGTTCATGTCGAAAATGTATTCCTGTTCGTCTCTCGTTTTCATGGTTTCGTTTTTTTGTAGATCAAGATAGATTAAGTTTCCAAGGTACCGGGTATTGCTAGTGACTCATCACCTCGGCAGTCTCAAGTCTTGCTTCCAAATCCATTTCTGGATGGTGGCAGTCATGCAAGAGTAACAAAAAAATGTATAGGTAATGGAACATAGTGTATCGATCAATGTGAACTTTTACCGGGCCAAATCGTCTTTCTCTGCGATTGCTTTTGATCCATGCACCAATTGGTCCATAGAGGTTGCTGTTGACTGAAATAGAGAACTGTACAGTGAAGCGACAGGGTACGAGTCATACGTTGTGTTTCATTACAACTGAGTATATAATATTCATTTCCCGAATAAAGTTCAGGAAAATAGCCCGACAATTTTCTGAGCATCCTGATTGTCTCGCGACAGAGCAGCCAAAGGTGCCAATTTGTTCGTTTTATCACAGCTGCAGGATATTAATCATGAAGCAAAAATGTCCGTAGGTATGTCAGTAGTTTTTATAATATGTACCTAAATCTTCTACAAGTAAATCGCAGAAGGTATGGCCCTTAAAATTCGTATTAATAACTAAAGCATTATGCGACTAAGCATTGACATGCAAAATGAATTACGTATAAGGCTTAAACAGTAAAACAAATTTTACGTACTAGACATGAAAATATAGTCGCTTGCTAATATTCAGGTATTATGTAAAATAAGGCATTACGCAAAAACACATCAGAATATACAAAATATACAAGTTTACGTTTGACTATTTTTCTTTTATATATAATTTTGGTGAAGGTCATATTGTCAGGTTTTTAACAACCTAAAAATCTAGTCATGGTATAAAAAAGACTTTTTAAATCTTAACATCTATTTTATGGAATAAAGTTTAAAAATCTATTATTCTATCCTTCTACCGAATCATTTGTCGGGAAGATTTACTGAAAATTATCACGAATTTCGGTAATATTGGTGGAAAAATAGGACGGGAGTACTTCGAAACAATCGAGCTATGAAAATAATCTGTAAGCTTCGCCTTGGAGCTCACTGGGTCCATTGAAATTGTCCACCTGGTCTCTAAAACCGATTTAAACTTGGTTGCAACCGAAATGGTTGCATTTTAAGGAAAAACTAGGACAGTAAATCCACACATTTGCTAGAACAACAATTTTAATGTTTGTGGGCATACTTGATCATTTCACTATAAGTGTTTTTACATTCCGCCATAAAAACCAGCGCGGTAGTACACACTCCCAAAGTAGCGAAAGCCTTGTGCAGCACTACAATAGTACCACACGAAGCACTACAATAGTAGAACACGAAGCACTATGATAGTACAACGCGAAGCACTAAGATAGTGCAACGCGAAGCACATCGATAGTACAACACGAAGCACTACGAGTGTGCAACAAGATTACACTTCTCCGATAGAGCAGCAACGAGTGATTATCAGGAAAACGGTGTGGCCGATTTGTCTGAAACTGTGGGACAAGCAAGCTCTTAATGGCGCAAACGAGTGTGCCAAGTCTCAAGTTTGTACGTCCAACCGTTTCTGAGATTTCGCGATAACAGACAGACGGACAGACAGACAGCACGTACGATCTTATAAAGCAGCTTTCGCTACTTAATAAACTAGTACTTTGTAGATGCTGCTAATTACGGAAAATGCGTTCTGAGTATAATTGTAAAATTTGGCGAATGCCTTATCGATGTAATGTTAATAGCATAATGCGTTTACCATTTGTTACGGTGCTACTATCACAGGACACCATTTCTTACGAAGATACTTTACTAGGATACCATGATATTATAGGTTACTATTTGTAGCTACTGTCTGAATAATATCAAAAGATATCGCGTCAACTATTTATTTTTAGAATCCCAACATTATATATTTTCCCAAAATCGTGTCAAAACAACATGAATGCTCCTACTAACTGGGTCAATGCTGGAAAAAACTGTAAACCACAGCCGAGATTCGAACGTCTTTTACGATTCTTGGTCTATATTGGTCACACTCCAAATTAAATGATCAATGAATTTTGACCCTTTTAACCAATTAATCTGAAATTTGTTTATAAAATGCCTTAGACCTAAGTTTCAAAGCGATCCGACAAAAAATAACGAAGTTGAAGCGCACACGGACAGACAAAAGGGAAACTAATATCAATAAGCACCTCTTCGGTGCTTAGTAATGCAAAATGAGTACACAGAGAGGCACTCTTTTTTGTTTTCGTGTGTAATTTTTATACTGGATTTCCTATGTATGCCAAGATCTTTAGGTTTAACCCTCAGCTAAAACTTTGATTTTTGTGTCTTCGTTCAAGAGACAAACTAAAAATGCTTTCGTTTTTTACTACCTACTGTTGCTATTTTATATTACACATACGAAAACGGCAAGGTACACACGTGCGTTGATTTATACATGGTCTGTCAAAGATCGTAACGGATATTCGACCTCAAATATTTTGTTGTTGTTAGGTAAGATCGCATGTACAATATTTTACTTGATATACATAGGTACTACTAAATAATATACAAAACACATATATAGAACCATAACCGAAATACTTCGCAACATAGATAAGGCATGGTTTGTTACAATTTTAAGAAATAGTAATAAATATACGTGAGCAAATTTGATTTATTGAGCTGGTTGAGCATTTCTTTTCAAACAATTTTATGATCACAAAATAATCATGGTCAGAAATGATCTGGGGCCGAGTAAACTGTCATCATAGGGCTGCTGATAGCCCTCGCTTAAATCGTTCATTTTGGCAATCGCCATCGCAGTATACCAAGTACTAAAAACATAATTTCTTCTTGTTACTGGACTGGACGTTCTTCTGGTTTCTAACAGATTTCAATAAATTGCTGATTTCACCTATATAAGCAGTAGTCCAATATCGGAGAATTTATATACAGTACTACTACAGTTTCCGTAAAACTTCCATGGTTTGGCTTTATTGACCGGCTGTTTGTAAGATCAACTAAACGCAGTATTAAACAATTAAAATATGTAGACGACAAACTTGAATTCTACTTCTGCTCTTCTCTATGGAAGTTGAGGATTAACGCAATGTATTAAAATGCCTCAAGGATTGAAACTTTTCTATAAATTAATCGATGTCTACAAGATTCGTGAAACACAAATCTGCAAGATTCGTTTAAACATGATCTGTAAGATTCGTTTAAACATGATCTGCAAGATTCGTTCAAACATGATCTGCAAGATTCGTTCAAACATGATCTGCAAGATTCGTTTAAACATGATCTGCAAGATTCGTTAAAACATGATCTGCAAAATTCGTTTAATCACGATCTGCAAAATTCGTTTAAACACGATTTGCAAGATTCGTCAAAACACGATCTGCAAGATTCGTTAAAAACCGATTTGCTAGGTGCGGTACACAAGATCCTCATGATGCAGTAAATAAGATTTTCATATTCGATTTTCACGATGCGACCGATTTTTTTTCGAAACTTCGCAACAGGAATGCTGCCGAGCAGATAAACATGTGTGCCAAATCTCAAGTTCGTACGTCAAAGCGTTTCTGAGATTTCTCGATAATGGACAGACACACAAGACGATTTTATGAAGTAGCTTAATAAACTTGCTGGCTCGTGCTGATGCAACTGGAGGGCTGTAACTCATAGATACCAAAGAAAGCTATGGGCTCTTTCTTGGATTCCTTCTTCTTCGTAACTTAAAGTAACATCTGTGCATATAAGAATTGCAATTTTCAATGTTATAACCAATTAAACGCGTGCGATTCTTGGTCGTCTCGACTATATTAATTCTGAAAAAATAAGGTGGATGCATCAAGACATCATACGAAATCCTTTTGTACTGAGATGAAAAGAAAGTGCAAATTAATGTGAGTAGAAGAAGTGCTTAGCGAGAGCGCATACGTTTTATGATGATATTGATGATTATAAACTCTGATAAATTCATAAAGGCTTGTGTTTCTGTTCGTCCCAGTTTTACTTAATTTGCTCCGCTTCTTTTGCATTGTAGTTTTAACTCTTTTTATTAGAGCTGCCTTTATGCACACCATATCATCATCGTCTTTCAGGAAGGATCCTCGGCTCATTTTCAGCGTCGCAGAGATATATAGGTGCGATGTGCGATACAAATGATTAATAACATATTTTTCGGCAAGATTTTCATCCCAGGAAAGGTTTAATTCTCAGCTGGAGATTTTCTAGTAGTAGCTCTACGTTGTTAAATATTATTATTATGACTCAGAGTACAGCTACTGGCAACTATTGATAAAGAGGGAATAGAAAGATCCATTCTATCTGGGTTTACTTGATCAGTCTTTGATTATCTTTGTAGCCACATAAACGTATTTAAAAAAGTATCAGGAGCAGTTTCATATTCGCTGAGCCGTGCTGATATGACTGTGCAAAGGGCAACAAACAGTGTTTGTAGACACACATACAAACGTGCTACTTTAAGAAATGCGCATCTATGCCTGATTTTTTCTGGCATGCAATAAATAAATGTGTTAACTTGCATTCAGAATATTTGTGGTCACTTTTATGGTAATAAATTAAACGTCAGACTACAGCCGTCAATTTTTACAAAATCTCCCGTACATTTTCAATGCAAAGAGTGGATTTATATTTCATTGTCAGTCCCCCAAAACTACCTTTTAATTTCTTTAATGAACTATACGGCTACGAGCTAAGCTCCCACCACAGACAGTGCTGGGGCATTGCCGAACAAACGCTGAAAAATTGCAAACCCAACGCGCTTCGTTTTCTTTTCATGCATAAGCTATAATATTTTTTTGAGTTATTAATGGTTTCGCTAGTGCCTACTTGCTTATTTATTAGGTTGAATTAAATCAACAGAGGGAACTGAATGATACCATTCAGACTCCTTAAAAAGCCCCTCTCATGGTTACAAATCGACTGCGTATGCCTATTCAAGATGACATCTAAATGCTAATTATATTTATTGCACGTGCTGCCGGATGACAACACCCGATAGGAAATGCCGATACCATTACTTTGACGATAACTTCCTTCCTAATTATCTAGTTTCCTCGAGGACGCATTTATATACGACAGAACAAGCGATCAGATTTTCAAAACAAAGCTATTTACTTGTAGGCAAAAAAGATTCGCAATTAAAGTCTTTGAATTCTCGTTCAATCTAAAACGGCCAATTAAATATCCAGCACCAAATACTGTAAACGATCAGCTGTGGTTAGGAAAATAAGTGACCTGATGAAGAAGAAAAAAACTGGATTTTGATAAGACGGACGTCCACCTTCAGAGAAATGAGTAGGAATAACATTTAAGGAAATAAGTTCGTGTGTGAAAAGGGTACGAAATGTGTAATAAATAATGACAAGTATTTCAGAATGATTGAATGTTGCACTGCTCTGTCATTTCAATTGCTACTGCTGTTTTCTTTTCTCAGTAGTAGCAGTTTTGTAATTAATCTTCTTCATTGTCTTCATCTTTCAGCTGAAGCCAGCCAGCTCCTTCAACTTTTCCTCTCCTCGTGAGATGCTCTCATCTTTTGAAAAATTGTTTATGATCTTGATCATCACCTCGCCACAACGAAGTCACTTTTAATGCAGTTTAGCGTCAGTTTAAAAGGACGCTAGTTGAAAATGTAATAAATTCTTGTAAAAGGTGATAATTGATTTTGCATTCTAAGATACACTGATCGAAACGGAGTTTTTTGGTAAGATGTAAGACTCATTAAAAGCCTCCTCTTGTTGTATGTTTTTCAACAAGTTCTAACGCCTCTTTTCGGTCATTTGTCTGGGATCTTTGATCGCACTAATTGCTCAAAGATGCACAGTTATATAAACTGGTAATCAAATACTTGTGTTTCATAGCGATGGGTCTAATAATCTTGTAATATCAATCATTAAAAAATATATCGATTGCGTTTGTTCGAAAATTACAAAGCAAGGTATTTACTTGCTCACATGTGTAGTTCCCTGATTACTATCGTGAAATAAAACGCTACCTTCTTATGACACGTATCATACATAGCAATTACCGAACATACTTTGAGCATACACTCGTTTCAAAGCAGATATTCATCGTTGCAAAAGCTTCATGAAAATCCTTTCACCCGGTTTACAATTATTAGAGTGCCCCATAAAACTGAAACCCTTAAAGAAGTAGTTGTTATGCAATGTGTAGTCATGTACAAAAATGTTAACGGCTGTTTCGTAGACAAAGCTACCTTGTAAGATGGTGTCATACGCAGTCTGCGCGGTTCATAGTTTTTAGCGATAGCGATAATCTTTGAATCGCTCCGATTGTTCAATATCTCAAGTTGCAAGCCATCAGTTTTTGTTCATTTCACCCGATTGAATAGCATAAATTATCTGTTTTTGTTGTGTCCCAGATAATAACCTCAGCTTTAGTCGTCCATTTTTTTATTCTCTTTCTTTTGTCATCATAATGCATCATTTTCATATGAATAGAAGACCTATGAGCGTAAGGGACTGAGATGCTGTGCGTTCTTACGTTTTGTAAAACTATTTGTCTAGAATAACTTGGATTCAGACAGACTGTCACTAGTAACGATTTTTTTGCACAAGACAGACAGCCCTGTCAGACGTGCCTATTGAAACCCTATGCCTTTAGAGTCCAGAGATGAAAGATATGGAGAATTTGTGCCTGTGAGCTTGATACAGTTCCTCCTCAGGTAGTGTAACTTCTACAAAAGGATTTTTATTCTTATACTCGATCAATAAAGACAATGTTCATGATTGGATCGTATGCTATTGGCATTCTTAGCGTCATTTGCTTGAAAATACGATCCACTCGAATGGAATCATTTGTTTGACAAACCAAATTTTTTGTCTGTCTAGTCGAGAGGATCAATTCTGTGCGTTTTAGCTTCTGGTTGTTGTTATGCGTGTGGCATCAAGAGAGAAGTATGAATGAGAAGAGACATACGATGAAACTAGTGGAACATCGACCACAATGATATTTTGTGAGTGCAAATGAGCATCAAAACCTAACTTGTAACTTCAACTAAATATTCAACACAAGCAGTAGCTCAAGCGTGTTTTTAGGGATACATTTTAAATTCATATGGCTCGTCGTAGTGATGAAAAACAAAAGTCGTTTCAAGAGATCAACTTAAGCAACCATTAATATTGACAGTTTAACACAGATATCACGAAGATATTGCCTAAATTTATTTAAACATTAGCACTGATTCAGAAAACTGTCACAAAGAACACCAAGTACTTTCTTTCAAGCAAAAAAATAGTGTTACCTGATGCTGACAATAGAAGAAAGTTACAAATCATAACCATTATGAATCCCGTAGTAAAATTTTATGAAAATAATAAACTCCCTCTCCTGACTCGACAACGTGTCAAAAGAAGTCAGGAGAGTTATCCATCGATAGCTAATTTTTATGAGTGTGTGTAACTGCAACTAAACAAAATATCAATAAGTTTTAGTATTAGAAATTGAAAGACAACTGGGGAGCCAAAGAACGTTTTCCGAAGAGTTATATACTAGGCGAGTCCTACTATGAACGTGCAAGGAACCAATTCTGGGCCAACATAACATTCTCAAGCTTCCGAGAAAAGAGTCGGTTTGGAGTTAAGATATGTCAATCGCATCTCTTAAGCGAACAGAGACAGAAGATACTTTTAATATGCTAATTACTGAGGCCTGTGAACTAAGACAGTATTTTGAATATGAAACAATTGCATAAGAATCAAAATTAACTGTAAGCAAAATTAATAAAGGTTCATTGCTGTCAATAATCATTAGA
Organism: Akabosia matsudoensis; assembly: GCA_019593645.1. Classification (NCBI taxonomy): domain Eukaryota; kingdom Metazoa; phylum Arthropoda; class Collembola; order Entomobryomorpha; family Paronellidae; genus Akabosia; species Akabosia matsudoensis. The sequence continues at coordinate 38,097 of VICI01000014.1, read as the reverse complement.
ATTGCTGTAGCAATTGTCGCAAATACCATATGGTAGAGAAACTAGCTATAAGTGTGTAAAGATGGGAAAAAAGGAAAGCGGGCGGAGGAATGGGGAAATGGAAAAACAGGAAGATAAATGGGAAACGAGGGGAGGAACAGGAAAACGTAAGGAGAACCAGGAAAACGGGATGAGGAACGGGAAAACGGCAGAAGAAATGGGAAGTGGAATGGTAAAAGGAAACGACGAAGATATGTATACGAGCGATCATCCCTATGAATGACCCCTATTAATATTCCAAAGGTTTTGTAATCCGCCGGTACTCCTTCCCAGTTCTGCACGGTTTCTAGGTCCGTCACTTCTTTGACGGGTAATTTAACTGGTTTCAATATAAGAAAGCAGGTTTGTTTGTGGTTTGAGAAACCTAGAATGAGACAATTTTCTGCAAACATGTGTAACAAGCTGTTAAAACACATCGTTCTAAATCGCATGTGTAAAAGCAAACTCAGTCTACAAAATTTAACTAAGGAAGATTTCATTCATGTATTATTCAGTTTCTTCATTGTTTACATGCAGTATCTATTAAATTAAAACGGATTGCAGTATGAACGCCTCTCGCTTGTTTAGTGTTTACCGTTTTCCTTCTGTTTGCAAATTATGCTTCTCTGTAAACAATGTTTTTCCGAACTGATCTTTTGAGAGAAATACTGCACACTATGGCTGCCTACTTTTACGAACATATTTAATATGAAAAAAAATGCTCGAGATAATTTTTCCTCTTTGGTATTTACAAAAATGTAATATGTTGTAGTCATCAGTTAGAATTCATTACAAGGACCTTTGCAGTACCTTAAGGGTTTAAAATATTCTTTCTTCAAAAAATAAGAAAAAAACTTTTTACTTAATCGGGTACGCTGTGTCGCAATGCCCGTATATTGTTTTTATAGAGTAACTTGAACACGCATTGTCTGATTGACATGAAATTTTATGCAGAGGTCCTCGATAGCCATAGCTTAAAAAACAAATATTTTTCCATTGGTTCATAGGTGCCTGCAGGTTTTCCAGGGCTAACTTTGGCACGCTTTGTGTGATTGACACAAATATTGGTACATAGGTTCACGTTCTTAGTACCCATGAGCAACGAATAAAATGCCTTTCCATTGCTCTTCACGGTACAGGTGCCTTTTTTCGTTATTTAAACCATGATTTGGACACACTTCTGTCTGATTGGCCTGGCTCCTGATGTCTGCGTATTGGTAGTTTTTGATTCCAGAATGCTAAAAATGCGTTAGCTTGTTTTGCATGAAATATTTTGAGTCCGTTTACAAAAGAAGATTCTGTCCATAGTCACCATTTTTTGTGATATAATGTTTGTATAAATTTTGGTGTTTTGTTATCTGTAACAGCTCCTGGCATCCGTCACTTCATGTGACGGGCAATTTGCTGGTAGTATGTTATATAAAAGCCTTTGTAAAAATGAAATTCCTGTTGACTTTTTTGTTTCCCTTTTGCGGTTTTCGTCCCTAAAAGATGTGTCCCCTAATTAAGATTATGGGTTAGGGTTTTGGGTCTTACAGTGGTGAAACTAACAAAAGAAATAATATGTTAAACATGGAATATGCTCTATAATCACGATAATATACCACTCTCATTCTTCCCATAACAAATAAAAAAGGCCTACACACAGAAATAAATGTAACGCTCTTGTACCGATGACCATGAAACACTGACTATTCCGCCGATAGCTGCAATAAAGTGATGTAGCATACACAGTTACCTATATTTATCTATAATTTCACGCACATTTGTAAAAATTTTAGGATTACTGTTCGCAATGGATTCTCATTTGATGTTTTGAAAGACGGCTTGTCGACCCTCTCTTCGTGCAAAAATAACTGATTGAGAAGAAACCTAGGTTGTTAGAGTACTACTATACGATGGCATCAGTTGGAAAATCCCTCACTGCATGCAGTAAAAAGCATGCCAAACAATATTTAAAATTATTACCTATTGTCTTCTCAGTTTTATGCAAAAGTAATTAAAACTTATAAATATGTCTGTGCAAGTAGCTTATTTGTACTTCTCAAGTCCCAACAAGTCTAATTTGCGTTTGAATGTTGCCCTGTTATTACAGCAGCTGGAGTCTTACCAGCAGAATCTTGTATTACCTTTTAACAATATTTGGGCTTTCAGAGATTTAGATTCTCATATGAATTATTTGATTATGCACAAATTGATTTAAATGTTGTTTTCCTCTGTCAATCCGTAATAAATGATCGTGAGCGACGGAGGAGTAGTCGCCAGGGAAACTTGTATTTCAGGTCTGCTTATACTCCTCAGGAACAGATATAATTTATTTTTCAGACGTTAATAAACTATCAATACCAATGATAAATAATACCTTCTCGTCCCAAATGAATATATGGGAATAGTCAACACCCCAAGAAGACTTTTTTCACGATTCTCATCAGTGATAAGTAATATGGAGCATGAAACCCTCCTATTTGTACCATTTTGGGAGAACAACTACACAAGTTCAATTTCAAAACAGTTGCATAGATTCACTGATTATTTTTTCGTTATAGTATTAATCGTTTTATGAAAACGAATAATGCAACAGAAGTTAACTACGTGTCATAATTGAAATAATGTCTTTTTTACGGCAGACTGAATGATTTTGGCTGAAGCCTATTTTATCATCCGAGATTCCGTGATGTATTTGGGATATTTTCAAACCCGAAATAAAGCCCACCGGTTAGGAAAGGCTAGTTTGTTGCTATGCTATCAGTAATCCTTTTTCTGTTTACAAACGTTGGCAGCCACACACGACATTACTTTCCGTCTTCTGTGCATGTTCTCAGAAGTTAAATACTGAAGGGCATCGACATTCCATTGCAGACATTTCTTCGTTTTTTGCTACTTTATATTATCTAAGGCAAAATGGTATGGGGACTGCAGACGATATTTGGAATATTTTGTTACTGTTTTGTTTGTAAACTATAATATATTGTACCTGCATACATGCCACATGGCTGAATTATTTTCTTCAAAGACAATTACTACCTATCGTCGTTTGCTGATAGCATTAGCAAAAATAATGTCACTGCCACAACGAATAGGTGATAAAGAACAAAATACATCAATGTGGAATGAAACAGTTTGTGTTTGGACACAGATATATACGACATACCTTTCCCCTATTTGTATTGTGATCGTCGATTGTCTAATCAGTAGAACTGGTGTTCTAGAGAGTGTGATCTGGTAACATCGAAATTTTCTTATGCATTAGTTTTCTTAAGACAAACATAATATAAATTTGAGAAGGATTTGAAAAGGAGAACACAACGTTTTTTGCCGCAATTAATCGTTGTATATCTTGCAACTTGATTTAAGCTGTTTCTGAATAGGGCAATGATGAATCTAAGCAAATTATGCGAAGGTATTAGAAAACCTAGCCTTGCAGCAATCAAAAAGGTGCTCACAGTCCATCTTTTTATCAATTAGAATCGACAGCTGCAAACAAATTGGTATTAGTTCTGCCCGAGTTGCAGACATTACAATTTTTAGCATTGTTGACGGGGCTAATTTTTTGAAAATCTTGAAAAGAATAAAATCACTGCCACGGGGGAAATATTTATGAATATCGTAAAGATTGAAATGAACTGATACTCTCAAAAAGTTGCGTAACCTTACTTATGCGAAAGCTGCTTTATAGGATCGTCTCTTCTGTCTGTCCGTCCGTACGTCTGTAAACCCATAACTTCGGAAATACAAAGCGCCCAAGGTTCACACTTTCCATACATGACCGTCGAGGAACACGACTGTCCCATGAAGTTATCATGTGGTCACGTTCACCAGTTACGGGGCGACGACTCATTGAATACCTTAAGTTTGCATCAACGACCTGGGTTTATAACTTCAAATTTCATCATGTTGACGAGTTATCAGGTGACCAAAATGGGCGATAAGGGTTCGTAAACTGGAATGCACATTTCGATAGTACTCATCGTGCATCATCATGTACTCTCGCGCAAACAATTCTTGGGTCCTCGCTTGTGCTGCCGGCGGAACGGTGATGAAGAAGGGCCGTTTTACAATTGTAGACTCGCGCGTGGGAGCGTCAATAAATTTTTATGCGTACACCTAGTTCCCTCGCCAACCCCAATAAAAATCATGACACATACAGATACAGAACCAGAAGTATGAAAAAAATGATAGGGTTGAACGCTGTATTCCATTTTTTTAATTCATCGGTTTAGAGGTTTGGATTTTTTCGGCGAAGAGAGGGCTCAAAAGCAAACTAGTGACACGTTTTTCAACAATCCCCGTTTACTTTGTTCATGGCGCCTGCAGGACAGAAGACCCAAGAATTGTTTGTGCGAGAGTACATCATCATGTGCATTAAGAACATGGTACCTAATTTAACTTTCGCTAGTTCAAGACCCTCGAACTGTCAGTTTGAAACTGTAAGGCTATACCACACGAACCATTTGCAGCATTGTAGGCTACTCGAAAAAAAATCATGACAAATTCTACAAAACGTTAATTTGTAATTTTGTTGGAAGGCACTCTCATTCCTATTTAGTGATTTGCAGCGAGAACAATAAACTTCTACGATGAGGATAGCATCAGGAAACACTGCCAATTTTCATGGATTGACAATAGCCAACTGATTTAAGAGCTTGCCTTTTCTAAAATGAACCTTGAAGGTTATCACTTTTGACCATGTCGTTTTGCTTTCAAGTTAAACCTTCTTTTTTGCAAGTTTGCCTCCTCCATGCGTGTATAAACGAGTTAACCAGAAGTAAAATAACACAAATCTAGTTCATGAGAGACGATAACAAAAACTATTGTTCCTTGGCAACAAATGGAAAATGCGATTCTTTTCACTGACACATAAGTAGTTTCGTACAAGCTCAAGGAACCCTCTGTCATGCGAGTTAATTCGTAGTGTTACCACATCCGTTCATCTTTTATTTTTTGCTTTATCATCTTCAAACCTCGATGAACATTTTTGAAGAACATTTTTATGCAAAAATTAGTGCATACCTATCTAAAAGTCTATTTTTTGTAATCTTTTCAAGACATGGTCGAACCCAGAAACAGTCGCCAAGGCAATAATGTTAGCAACTATTTTAAATCCATTTATTCTTGATAATTAATAGTCGGATATCAATTATTTTAATAACGTAATAATTTCATTAGATCGTGAGCTCACCTTCCTACGAGTAAATTTCGTTCTGGAGCATCTCCAACAATTCATTATTCTCTTTTGATGCAATACTATTGTGCATAACCTGGCTATAATTACAACGGCCATTGCTTTGATGGCTTGCTAATTTTTAAGGTAATATGTAATTATTCCAGCTAACACCAATGGGAGCAATACAGCCTTTTGCTGGATACAGGAGAGTCTTAAGAGCTCAAGATTAATTGAAGCATTTTCTCTTCCTTGAATGTCATGAAGCCTTCGTACACTTGCATGAGCGTTTGCAAGCGTTTTAATTAGACAACTTGCTGAAAAAATCAAGCTATGCAGTGTTGGATGGAAAATGTGTACTTGAGATGATTAGAACAAACTGAAAAGCAAGGATACTAATTGGGACAGACGTGCTCCACAAACCTGTTCGTGAAAAGTTAAGGAACAAAATGTGTAGCGACATTTTTCTGTGCATCTTGTAATAGCGATTCTTTATTTCAATCCGACAAAAAAAACAATGGCCAAGGACAGTGAGTTGGAAAATTTTTGAATTTTTCTTGAACCTGTCCTGGCTGAAAATATAGCGAAAAATAATCACACTCATTGCGGTTTTTCTTTCTAAAACGATTCCAGTGTTGACAGGGATGAATTTCTCAACACTACGTTTGAATTTGCACCTGGTCATGCGACGATGGTAATGGAATAAACTTTGCATAATAATGTAGTGTTGTTGAATGCACTGGTGTTACTTCTTACCATTTTTAATTAGGATCATAGGTGCATGTAATTAAAACATTTGACGAGATAGAAACGTGAAATAGAGCTGTTTGTTATTCAGAAGAAAATTTTTACTGACGGCTGACCCGTTTTGTTACAGGGGGAAAAACGCGAACCTGCATATTTTTATAACCAAATTGCTCATTAGGCAGTCTTCTACGGAAGACATCACTTCGTTTTTCCTTTGAACTAGACACTTTTATTGCAAATTAGGAAAAAAATATATCAACGGGGCAATTGCGCCGAATGAGATGTCAAAAATTTGGTATAAAAATGAAAGCATAAGCGTAAGAAAATGGCTTACTAACTGATTTTGTTTACTAGAAAAACAAAAGCGTTTTAACCAATTTACAAAATATGCAAAGCGGTAATAATTATTTTTCTTTGATTTACACAATATCAATGCATACAAAATTTACTTCAGGAATTTCAATGGAAGAATTTAGGCAATCCTGAAGGATTTTATTTTTCATCCACGTATTGCCGAAATGGATATCTCTATTATCTTTTTTTACTAAATGGCAAGTACTATTCGGGCCCAATCCATTTTGCCTCGCTCACGAATTTTTGGCATTTAAGGTGAACCGTTCAGACTAAAACCGGAATATATCACGCAGTAAAAAGTTTGACAAGAGGTATTGGTTATCTCATAAATCAATAGGCAACCATTGCGTAGCATAATAGAAATATTATTTTTGTTTGTGAACCTACACAACATAAATACATATTATGTAGCAATAGCTGAATACTAGTCATAAAGGAAACCGAGCCACATTTCCCCAAGAAATCGTGATTACTGCTACCTGCGGACTTGCAAGAGCTTTTATACTTCTATTTTCGATAAACAAACTCAATTCGTATGCAAATCTTCTAGTATTTCAATCTCTTCTTGATATTCCACTTTTTTCCACCAAAAATTTTAACCAGAAATTGAATTAATCTCATAAAAATTTATTTGAGAAGAAAAAGCTACAATGTGTGTTCAATAAAAAAAATTGATTAGTCTAGATCAAGTCCCAAGTAGTTATCCAATCGACGGCGTCCTGAAACTGACGACCTTGGCTTTGTCAAGGAAAAACTCCACGGGGACAGTTAATAAATGAATTTCCTCATTTTCTATTTACTTTGCCCATAAACCATCCACGTAATTAACTTCTTGGTATTCTAAAATCAGATCATCCGTGTGTTCTCTCTCACTCTCCATCACAAAAGAATGCAGTTCGAAGATGTACTTTTGTTGCACTCTACCCCTGCCAGCGATTCATTACAAAATTTATTAGGTTGTATACTACCATTCTGTAACTACGTTACGGAGACTAACAGAAAAAATGCAACAGAAAAAAAATATTGTCTTGTTTTCCAAAACAATTATGTTTGGGTAATTACATGCACCTATTTGTTGGGATATAAATTACGCATTTATATGACATACAAAGTTGCTATTCATGTTCGCAAAAAAAATATACAAGACACAATCTGTTGCCGTACAGGTCATGTTCAATTCATAAATCATACTTTGTTGCAGAAGTAGTAAAGATTTTACGAGTCAATTTGAACAGCGGTAATTACAGGTTCACTTGTACACTAGGCTCAAACAAGCTGATTGTTTTGAGGGCTTACAAAACACCAGGAAAATTTCAAGATTACCTATAAAATACTCAGTACAGGGAAAATATCGTGGCAATTAGTAGCCTTACATCGCTCTCGTAGTTCCAAAACATGATATAACGTGATGGTGGCGCATGTTAATTTGAGTGTTAAGGATAGTTGATAGAAAATGCAAGTGAAAATGAAGGTACATGTCACAATGAAATTAACCTGAGGAAAAATCAAGCTCATTTACTGCACAAAAAGGTGCGATGACGATTATTAGCACAAAGCGTAGAAAGTTGGAGTAGTGCCATTTAAGCAACCTTGGTGTGATTTTGGCATGCTGGAAGCGAAAATGTTTTCTGATATCAGCGAACCAACGTGTTTTACAATTAGTTATAATAACTCTATCAATTTTTTTTTTCTTCGGTGAGTTACAAACTAACAATCGAATTTTTCCTTTACAAATGGTTTGTTTTGATAATCAAGTACCAAATGTTGAAATGAATTTATATTCCTCATCGACACCCTCGCACAATGCATGAAAATAATGATTTAGCCCAATTTGCTGAAGCACTGAAACAAAAGAACGTGATAATTTCCTTCGGCTCATTTAGAAAAATGAAGCATTTAACTCGATTGTAAACTAACTGCATGTTTCGGATTATCCATCACTCTAGCTCAGTCATTAATCAGGGATAGCCACGGGTATCTACATTGAAATCATTTTGATACTAGATCCTAGCAAGAAATATTAAGTTAAACGTTCTATTTACACTCGAGGCATGTAAAAATACTCGTTGAGGAGGTGACACTAGAGAAACCATCCACATAAAAGCCCCACTGAAAATTGAACAACAAAAAATCTCATGAACAATTACAATTTATCAAAAAAAAAATCAATATAAAAGCCAATAGACTTGATGGATAGGTACAAGTGTCCAGTAAAACAGCAGGATAGCAAACATATTCCCAGAAAAAGAGTGGAATTTAACTGCATATAAATTAACTGAGGAGCAGTAGAAATCCCTAATGACGCATTTGATACGGATACTCGTGTGATACCCATCTGCTCATCATCAACAAAAACAAATCCCGGATAGAACGGGCTGGATCCGTAGGAACCTACTCTTGACTTTTTCAATGATTTGGTTTGGTGCCTTTACCGCACATTTTGCATACATTTTCCAATGGAATTTATAAAGAGTCGTATTAGAAACAGCAAACTTCTCAGCATGTACTAGAAAATCTATGTTTGGCGATGTTTTCATACCCATAAAGCTGCTACATTTAATTTTTGTAACCCAATTTATGTGGCCCCTCAAAATTCTCTGTTTAAAATGAACCTTTATTCCCCTACACGCAACTCAGAGTTTAAGCGTGTACAAGTTCGTCTCTTCTTTTTCTGTAACGTTCCTGTGCAAAAAAAAACTGTCACGCAAATTTTTGCAACTGAATGGATCCAGTCATAATTGACAAGTGAACAACCACCCTGACAAATATTATTTTAAACAAGAATCCATCCCGTCCTTTAAAAAAATATTACATACGCAGTTGGCTCTCACAAAACTCTTGAATGAATCGTTTTTTTTCTGAACATCATCCGAAAGAAACTGTTTAATGGAAACTGTGAGGACATTCATTAGGACAATGTTTGTTCTGCCAAGTCAATAAAAAAGTATAAATTAAATATTTTACGATCTCATAAATTACGGTTTGCTTACACAGAAATACACTGAGTGTCCTGCATCCTAACGGGTACCAAATAAATAAAACGTTTTGCAACTATTTAGTTTTGTGTAATTCTCAAATATTAACTGAAGCAGAGTTGAAAAGTTGTCCGAGATGACAACATCCGGATGAAAAACCTACTACAGATTCTGCCCTGGCTGAGTAGACACACTAACGATTTTACTTTAGTCACCAGAATATTAAATGAATTTCTTGATAACTCATTTTGTACAGGTCTTTTTTATACTTTTGTCAAATTGTATGATCATGTCGTTGTAATAAGCGTCTTCACGATCGAAAAAAATCCTCTATCTCTCTCTCAGAAATCAATTGATTGAGCTGTATTGGCAAGTTTGTTATCATTTGCATAATATATGTCAATATCTACTTTATTCTGCCTACATTTTCTTTGATGATAATGCGTCATCATAGACCATACTACGTCGTAGAATAACAAATATTCATTTTGTACATCTCCTCCACACTTGTTTTCACCTCGTGTCCAGAGAGAAGTTGACAAAAAAGGTTAGACGAGTCTACAACCTATAAAACTTTGATGGTATACGTCTAATTAGACTCCAGAAGGAGCATAAAAAACAAAAGTAGTTATAATTTTCAGACAGAGACATGTTCTTCATCCTACCAAATGGATTTTTCTTCCAACTGATAAATTATTAATTCACTGATTGTTCAATTCCTCCAACTGTCTGAAAAAAATAACATGTGTATCATAATAATTATGTATTCATTAGATTCACTGCTCTGCCAAGTTCAAGTACCTTGGAACTAAATTTAGGGGGTGATTTCATCATCACCCGAGATATCATATTTTTATTACAGCCGAAAGCTGATTTATCGAGGAGCGAGTGAGACAAAAAGTGGCTGAACTGAAAAAATAAATTGTTGATAAAGTGCTACTAGCACAGTTATTTAATTTTTTCTGCGAAGACTATTTTGAAGATTCCTGAGTGTGATCTGTAATTATACTTTGCATGCATATTTTTTTTCAAACGTAGCTGGATGACATACTTGGCTAATTAGAGGGTGACTCAAAGCACCATTTTCATAATGCATCAATTGCTGACCGAAACGGTTTGTTAAAACATGTACCTGGAAAGTTTGTACCAAGAAGCAATTGTTCGAAAACATCCGTGAGGAATTATCAATCAACTCTTTAGAAAAGACGCTTCGATCGAGATGAATAATATTTAAAAATTCATGATTGAAAACCCGGAGCTTTTAAGCAAAAAAGTTGATGTGGGTGCGCTTCATTGCATACGTGTTTGTAAATGGGTCAGCGCACGGTCTTTGTTTATACTTTACAGGGACTCACAAACACACGAGTACGTTGAATCTCAATATGCTCCTCTTGGAAAGCCATTGAACAAAGATTTTTGGACTTGGAAAGCGCGATTTTACACTGTGGAACGGCTCATGTGTTTTGATCGCATTTTTGAAACGGTGGGGTTTGACAACTACGAGCTTTTGTAGTAGAGAAAATGGTTCCAGGACTTAGGTAAGATTCTTATTGTCACTTTTGGTGCAAGTTGTGGATGGCTGACCGTGCGAAAATGTATTGACTTTTGTGAGAAAAGTAAATCAAATTCTCATTTTCTCTTGCAGGTGAGCAAAGCAGATACAACTGATCAATATGTCAGGAAGGAGAGAGTCCCCGATGAGTCGAGCAAAGTCTCCGTCCAGGATTCCTGTGTCCGCGACGATGAAGCGATCGGCGCCATTGGCGTCATCTGGAGCGATGTCAGGTTTCAAGAAACTGCTAGCGTTAGCGAAAGCGGATGCAAGAAGTCGTAACCTTTCACCGAGTCAAGTTGGGGCTGCCATAAAGTTTGGAGTTCCTTGGGTGGATAAGCATTTGCCAAAGTCTTTAGATGAATTGTTTGTTCATAAGAAGAAAGTGGAAGAAGTTGTACTCTGGATGAATCGCGTGTTCTCATCGAGCAATATCAGAGGGGTAAGAGGGATTGGAGAAGTGCATTTACTCCTTTCACCACCGAAGTCTTTCGGGGCTGTTCAGATCATAAAGGTCAACAGCTGCATATTACATAATATATATTTTCTTGTGAGCGGCCGCGAATATCAGCGAAATAAACAAAAGACTTCAGTGGTATAGGAGTATTCCTCAGGTTATAATTTAAACCATAATTCCTTGCGTTTTAGAATAACATTTGTGTTGTTAATGGACCAGCGGGATGTGGGAAAACGGCAGCAGTTCATTTAGTAGCTGCACACTTAAATGCTGATGTGAAAGAATGGAGTAATCCTATGAATTTAACGGAATACCAGCAGTTCCGAACCGAAGGTATCATAATTGTAGCATCTTTCTTTCAAGTATGTGCTTTATCAATGTGATTAAAAATATTGTGTGTAAAATTCATGAACAGATTTTCGGGATGAAGTTCAAGGCCGCTCACAGATAGACTTGTTTACGGATTTCCTGTTTCGCACTTCACAATACAGACCGTTGCTGCTAAAGGGTCAGACCGCAAAAAAGTATAGACTGATTGTTGTGGAAGATCATCCCCAACATATTTTATCGGGATACAAATCTTTTCCATGATGTTCTCAGGTAAAATACTTGTATCTGTAATACCTGAATAACTGGGATTTTTGGCTTACTGAGAAAATCTTGTCTCGGCCATTTTATAGAAGATACTCAGCAAATGGAAGCACTCCATTGGTATTCATTTTTACTGATAGTGCGGCAAGTGAACACAGCATGTACAAAATGTTTCCTAAAACATTCCTAAGCGAACTTCGGATTACAAGCATAAGGTGAGACTTAACTTGATGTTGTAGAAAGGGATCGAATCGGCGTATTTTATCAGTCTTGGGTTGATTTTTAGTATGAATCCTGTGGCAGCATCTCTCATGGTTAAGTTCATGCTGGATATATGTTCAAAAGAAAATATACCTGTGGATAAATCTCAGATTGAAGAAATCGCGGCAACAGCAAATGGGGATTTACGGTGTGCTGTAAATAATTTGCAGTTTTCTCTCACCAAGGAAAGTAAGGATCATTATATTATCATAGCAAAATAACTGCAGTTGGCTATAGTGTATATGAGAACTATGTGATGTTTAATGGAATTTAAAATTTTAGAAGGAGCTGGGCTTTCCGCTGCCGCATTTAAGAAACCAGCGGTGAAGCGAGGTCGCAAAGGAGAAAAGACGACGAGCGGTGCCTCAGATAATCAACAGAAGGACGATACCATCCAATTATTCAGAGCTTTAGGAAAAGTGCTTTACGGAAAACGTAAGTTTAACTGGCCGCTTTAATGTTAAAAAGTGAAGCCATTTATTTATACTTTCTATTAGTTTGGCTCCAGATTTCATGTAAAACTGTTTCTGTAGGTGATGATTCCATTGTCAATGAATGCGAGTATGAGTTAACCGGTGTATTAGAAAAGGAAAGAAGGCTGCATCCTTTAATTGAAAATCCAGACGTAATAGGAGAAAAAATGGAAGTTTCTGCGGATACGTTTTTAAATTTTTTGCATCAAAATTATCCAGCATTTTTCGGGTCTATGGATGATATGCGGGATGCTGCCGAGTACCTGGGCGATGGTGATTTTGTGTTAAGTGGCTGGAAATTTGATGACTCGGGAAACAAAAATTTTAAGGTGGGAGTTACTATTTTTACACCAGTATTAAAGGGATTATCTTGACAATTTTACCAGACTGAACTCGTGGACTCATGATGTACTAAACAAAATAAAATTGCTACTTATGTTTAGGTCCGCGATGTAAAAGACCAGGTAGCAATGAGTACTACAATTCGAGGGCTCATGCATGCCAACAACAATCGAGTGCAAGTTGGATGGAAACCTCTCACCAAACCACTTGTATCTAACTTAGATAAAGAAACCCGAGAAAGGTAAACATGTGACGAATCATGTTAAAAAAGAAGTCACCTCCAAATGGGTAAACATTAAGATACAGTCATTGTCATCCATATTTAGTGTTGAATCCACTCGTCAGGCCCTGTTTCATTTAAGAGAGCTGCAAACAACTTTATTCACAGAGGCGATACCACTGTACGCTAAACTATTAAAACTGAAACCGACGGCTCATAATGCATTTGGTAACCAACTCATGCATACAATGTTATCGAAATTATTGTTTACAATAAGTTAATTAAGAAATTTAATTTCTTCCGCTAGGTCCAGGGTCCAAAGAGATTATCGCAAAGGGTATCTTTCAACGAAGAAATGCTAGAGTGTAAGTATATACAATAAAAATAGCAAATGTTTACATTTTATTAGACAAAAGCCAATTAGGAATGTTTAAACTGCAGGCTTACCCTTGATGAAAAGGAAACCATTGAAGATACTAATGACTTGGTCGAGTCAAGTGATTCTGCAAGTGAGACTCACGATGTCAAAGCAGCTACCTCAAAGCAGTCAGCCACAGACCTAGGAACAAATAATTTGAATACTGATAATGATGTAGAGGACGATGAGGAATACACTATTGAAGATTGGGAATAAAAATGGAACGGAAGAGTTTAAATAAAGATGTACCTAGGTCTAGCCTATCCACTATGTGTATAATTGCTCCTGCTTGCATATTTGCATAAATTCTGATAAGAAGCTAGAGATCGGCGCGAGAGACCAGTCTTTCTTAATGATACTGATTACCATGTCGCGTGTATACATTCTACTCGTCATTGACGCATCCGTCCGCTGGCTTGGAATATCTTACAGAACATCCGAGGATATGTAATTCCGCATTATTTCGTATTGAAGTGCAGGTAATGAGGCTAAGACGAAAGGAACTAATGTTAGGACTAGTTTCCTGTCTGCTGACAAGGGGTTTACTTATATTTGGAAACCTTGAATGACTTTTGTCAGTAGAGGCGTTTTGTCTGTGAATATGCAAGAATGGGTTTTTGTACTCAGTTTCGTCGTACCTGGAGGCCTGATAGTGGCGTAATAAATCCTAACAAATCCTTCGACAATGAGCGTAGGAAAGTACTTTTCAAAAAATTTGTTATATTTTCGATAATCCTTACGCTGTTGATAGGCTTGATTTACTTCGGTGTGACATCATTCGCCAATAAAATTCATGATGAGAGCCTCAACGAATCAGAGCATCCTCACATCGTGAAAAGTGGGTCGTTCGGGCCAGTTGCCTCTGTCCTTTCTGGAGATGATGAGACAATTTCTGTGAGCGGATTGACGAATTCGTCCTTGGTGCTTCCGGACAGTGAGGAGAGTTACACGAAATTTGTGATTACTACGATAGACAACACTATGCCAAATGGTTCAGACCCGAACACCCATCCAATCATGAATGTGAAAGAAACTGTGCGGCAAAATAGCTCTGGAGGAGTTGCATGCTCACCAGGGGGAAGTATCAGCGACTGCGTGGGCATATCAAAGACATTTAAAAGTGTGGTATCCTTCTCAAATTCCACCATGTAAGTAAACTTTATATTGAAATCCTTACATATCTCATATTCCTGTTTTTTAACATTTCGGCTAAAATCTTTTGCCCTTGGTTTTAGCAACCAAACTGGAAGCATTGAGGGATACGTTATGCTGAAAATCACGGCCAATACATGGCAGGCTTATTGCCGCTCAAAGTGGACTCTCGACATGGGCTACAAATTATGTCAAGGACTGGGGTTGCAGCAACTCCTAAGACTAGAAACCATTCCAATGAAAGATTTGAAGGAAAGGATTGGCCATAAACTTGGAACGCGTGTTTCTCTCCTCGCCCAAAACCTAACGCAACTACCCCATAATCTAACCGACAACCGGCCAGGGACGAATATTCGTCGTCTCCAGTCACGTTCTCCACAACAAAGCTGTGAAGTAGGTTACATATCTTGCAAGAATTTGTCCAGTTAAGAAATTTTTAATTTTGTTATTATTCACCGTTTGAATGATATACATCTCGTGTAGTCGTGAATTCATTATTCCCAACATTGTTTTTATACAAGTACGGTGTATGTATTGTTAGATTGATATGAATTGTTGAACGTTATTGTGCGCAAACTGATGTTTGGGCTTGGATTTGATTTTCCAAATAAATTCTCAATCTTTATGATACATAATGTATGATTCGCCATAGCGTTATACAATTTTTTCTCGCACGCAACATCACACAGCTTATTTAATGCTTCCGATGACTCATTAATTTTGAACTAGGATGTATTTTGTAAGCAACCATAAGCCTTCGTTTTTCATTCTGTCATTCTAAAAGTAGGCCAGTTAACACAATCACGTACCTGTGAGGGGCTATTTAAAAAATATTTAATAATAAAAATGGTGTTCTATGAAAAATACGGATGAACATGGAACGCTGTGAAAATGAACGTTGCGCTGCCTGCTTCAGTTTGTTTGTGGCAAGCTTGCTGCTGGACTGCCGGTGAGGAAACCCCTTCCCATCATCAACACGGACAAGGTGTACAACACTGTTCTGCTTCCTACAAATTCAACTCTTCCATAAGCACACATGTATCAAGGAAATTTATTTATAAAATGCACGTATGACATGGTGAGCTTATAGTAACAAAATTAAATGTTTTTAGATAAAAACGTGGACCTGTCAACGATGAGCTTTTCAATCTGGTTGCAGCAAGTTACAGAAAGGAAATTTGACGGAGAATACTAAAATTTTAAGAAAATATCCTGAGGCTTTGGAGTTAAATATTTGGTTAATGTTGCTGTTTGAAAAAGGTGACGGTTGAGTACTTCATTAAATGCGAGGAATGGTTTGATTTGAGCTGAATAATATCTTTTTGTGTTTGAATGTAGGATGGGCAGCAAGTTGTTACAGTTGATAACGTTGGGACTCGCATGGCTCATTTGTGATTTTGGAAATGTGATTCATCGGAATTATGGGGTAGACGGGGCGGATTTGATGTTCCATTTGTATGCGGGAAAGGAGGACTGTTTTTATGAGTACTTGGAACGCAACAAGACGATGTATGTTGAGTATACCGTTATTGGTAGTGGTAGCGGAGATAGTGATGTTAACTTTCAAATAACGGACCCTCATAGCCGTCCAGTGGTTACGGAGTTTAGAAAGTCTAGATCTACTCATGAGTAAGTGGAAAAGATATTTTAAACGGGTAGGATCTAGATTTTGTGCGTACTGAATTGTATTCTTTATGAAACTATGAACATGTAGAATTATCATTCCGGAAGGAGGACAGTATAAAATTTGCTTTGACAACACGTACAGCCATTTCACGCAAAAACAAATTACTTTCACGATTACCACCACTCACCCAGATGAAATCGACTGGCAGGATGTTCAAGAACACTACTTTCCTGAAGGTAGCTATGATGTTCAAGTTAATGAAATTAAGGTAAGAAATTCAGCAAATTTGAGTTCGAGAGAAATCAGGAACAGTCGCCAAGTGAGAATTCGTTGTTTTTGGCTTGTAGGAAAGAATAGACCGTGTTCGCGTTGCTCTGAACGAGATGGAGACTCACCAGGAACAGTACAGAATTTTGGAGTTGAGAGATCGAAGTGTTGCTGAGCACAACTTCGAAAGGGTCAACTTTTGGTCGACAATATTTTTGTTATCTTCTATAACAATTGGAGGTCTCCAGGTAAATGAGTTTCGTTACTTGCGTTGTATGCGTATAAAGGAAACTTGGATAGTTTTTTAATTTTTGGTTGTTCTTTAGGTGATACTGTTGAAGGGCATGCTTGATCCACATTATGACGTAAGGCACTACGTGAAGAAACTCGTCCGTTAGTGAAAACGACCTTGTTAACTTACATCGCACATATGTCCGCACAAGAGGCCACAAAGTGTGTCAATTTGCAACGCGTCCACAAATCTTGTCTATTGTGTATAGGTTATGCGGTAACTTGTTAACTAATTTTTAATATCGGTTCGAAAGTGATTGATTCGAACCAGCCAAGTAACCAATCTACTTAAGCAACAGTGGCAGTGAACTTAGCATACAACTTGCAAATTACATTTGACTGATTTATTACCTTTATAAGATTATATGATTAAGGCCATACTTGACAGGCTCTTTGGAATGCATCAACTTCATGTTCCATCCAGATAACATTGACATAGTATACGATTTAGTTTGTTATGCATTATGTTTTGCTCAGACTCCAAGTTACCGTTCAAATGCTTAGTCCAGTTATTAACTGTATAGAAACTTAAGCTCACTAATTTCTGACTTGTGCTATACTCGAAATACTAAATATTCTTTAAATGCTTCCAACCTGGTCAGATAGAAATTATCACGAATTCCTGGTTAAATAGACATTTTCTTAGAGTTGTTTGCATAGTAATGTGCATGAGTTTTAAATAGTTCCCTCTCATTTCTCAAAGATAATAATACCTAGTCAAATATATTTTAAGTAAGTCATAAGTTACATATTCATTACATATATTCCCAACCCTGTTCATTTTGCAATTTCAGTTTTGAAAATTGTACCGGTGATTCCTTTCGCCAATTTTTCGGAATCGGGTCCAACTATGGAAAAATGTTCTGGCAACTTTGAACTTTTTAATTTATAAAGTAGGTCGACCTTAGAGGCTAATGTTTCGGTTCAATGGTTAAAAGTGAACGAGAATTGTGACAATTTCACTAAATCACGTACGCGTACGCGACTTCGTGAAACTTTCATATGAAAAGTGTTCACGAAAAATAATTATGAATGTCCAGCATTTAATTTCTTTTAAAACTTTTATTATTGCATTTAATTCGGTTTCGGTTATTCTGGGTTACATTGTAAGTCTTGTAAATGACTGCGAGATGCCATTTACTACAAAAAATACACGCTAGTATAGCTGGAATGTTTTATAGGAGTTGTTGAGGTACAGCTTTCTCGATGTTTATGGGTTACATTGTTTTCCTAAAAAGCTACTGCTAATTTGCATGATGGTAAGACAAAAAAAAGGCTATTTAAAAAGTCACTGTTTAGTTAACTAATTGCAACATTTTGAATAAGTTTTCTCTTTGTTAATTGTCACGAATTCAAATTTCCCCTGTCATTCCTGAGAAAAAATTGTTTCAATCTTAAGTTATTCAGGAGGGTCCTTAGCAGATGTCTGAACACGAAATAAATTTGTGATGCAATGTACACAGTACACACAATATGTCATCATTTCATCGCTAACATTGGGATTACAGCTCGTATAAATAAAAATATGCTATCGTGAGGAGCACAATTTTATCACTAACTTTTAGATTGGAACAATTAATACGGTTTTGTTTTTTGTGTACATTAATCGGACGGGAATTTAATTTGCCTTGACGAAGGTTGCCTATTTCATATTATACGAAAAAGGGTGAGCTTGAGACGTAAGAAATTTTAAGCTAGGTTTCAAGCTTCTTTTTCGCAACAACTGGAGATGTTTGGCTGGAGCTTGCAGGGGATTCTGAGTTTCGTGAACTTGGCGTTGTGCTTCTCGATCGTTTTGTTTGTTGGCCGGATGTAGGTGTGGACGGTCCTTTCAAAAAATGCATATGAGCGTAGAGCATCACACCAATATCTTTGTGACCAGCTTCCATAGCAACGCTTAATGCCGTACTCCCATCCTGAAAATGACAACAGTAATTGCATCAATACCCGAGCCAAAAAATCCTACTGATTTGGTATACTCAAGGACTGTATGGCTAATGACTATAGAAATATTTACGTTATCTGTTATATTTGGATCACAGTCAGACTGGGCTAAAAGGTATTTCACAATGTCACCGTGCCCATGTTCAGCCGCACACATTAGCGACGTACTTCCATCTTCGTCTTGAATGTTCACGTCTGCTCCTGCTTCTATTAGCAATTTCACGGTATCTAGTCGACCATGAGATGCTCCTAACATAAGTGCTGTTTGACCGTGCTGCAACAAAGTTAAAGTATATTTTAAGTTGATTTGTAATAAGGCATAATCCCAAGAACACACAAATTGGCGTGAGACATACTTGTGCAGCTTTGATGTTTACGTCTCCTAGACTAAAAAGTCTTCGCACGACTTGTCTGTGCGTTTCGGTGAGGATTTTTGCGAGAGAGACAAGCATCACACTTGTGTAGCCAGCTTTGTTCGCTTTGTTTGGATCGCACACTTTAGAGTCAAGGAGGATGGAAACGACATCGAAGTTTCCGTGGGAAACCGCATAGTGCATGGCAGTGTTGCCCTGATGACAATTACAAAACAAGCGTTACGGATGTGAATTTTTTCAAACAAAATGATCAAATTGGAGTGACACTCGCTGAAAGACTAAAAAACGATAAAAGTAGCATATCGCATTACATTTCCATCTGGCATGTTCACAATGTAGCGAAGAAGTTGGGGAGAGTAGCTTTCGAAAAAATCCAAATAGTCTTCTACGTCGAGCGGATTAGCCGTTTTGGTTCCTGCAACCTAGTCAAGCGAAACATCAAAACCATGTCAGACAAGATTTAAAGAATTCTTGATGAGCAGCAGGAAGCTAACGTGTACTTACTCTAAACCATTCGTGCAGAATAATGCTTATCGCAGAGGTAACTTGTTGGGTTGTGCGGCCACGGAGAAGAGCATCGTTCAAGACTTTCAAAGCTCCTTGCATTTCTTTACTCGGCACAGCTCTAAAATTTGCGGTAAAGTAAAACGTTAAGTTTCAGATTGGATTCGGCTTCGAATTTCAGAGACTTACTTTTCACGAGGTTCCTGAAGAGAAGCAAAACTGCCAGAGGTAGACGGCCTCTCTTTGTCTTCCTCTTCGAGTGGTTCAAGTTGACACGGGAATCTGCCGATTGGAAAGTGAATTTCCTTCGTGAACGTGTCCGATCTTTGAAATACCGGTTTTCGCAGACCGCTAAGTGTGGGTATTCCTGATGGAGGAGAACTTGATAAAAGATTCAGTTGAGATTCTTCAACAACTGGTTCGCGGTCAAGATCCGCGGGAGATTCAGAACGTCGCATTGGTAATTTCGGAGATGTTGGGGAAGATGCGAGTCGTGGAATCCTCGAAATTCCCTTAACTTCGGATGGAGTTGGTGTGAGAGCGGGTGGTGGTGGTGATGGGGTAGGGACAGGACGCGGGTCTAGCTTCAAGTCTGTAGGTACTGGAGTAGCTTCTCGCTCCATACTGGAGTCTGTTTATAAAGTATACACTGTAATAACCCGGCCTGGAACGCATGACTTGAAACTTAGCATGTCTTACCACGAGTAAGTGGAGTTGGGCTTGGCGAAGGAAGACTAAACCTTGAAATGTACTCTGAACGCGTCGGTTTTTCCTGCAATTAATGACCATTCTGTCTTATTTAAGAAAATGTGTTCTAGCATAAATGACTTACAGCAACTGTATTCATTCCAACTGTCTTCAGCCTCGGTTGATCCGTGTTAACGCCCAATGTCTTAGAAAGCTTCTTAGGCTTCTCCGGTGGTGACGGTGACGACTCCATAAATTGTGCGGTGACTCCAACCGTTCTCGTTGACTTGGTGTCCCGCGTTCTGTCGGTGACAGTAGCTACCCCGATATCTTTGCACGTTGGCTAGTTGTAAGTTAACATTTTGGCTTATAAAATCATTATTCTTGGATTGTCGCGTTAGTGTTTTTATCTTGTGTAAGAACTTACTTTCACGGTACATCCTATATCACCAGTTCTAGGCTTGGCCAGTACGCCTATATTTTTAGTCAAAATCCTCGATTTCGAGTGACTTTTTTCTGGCTCCTCGACTACAAGGACGGCTTGAATTCCGCAGTCGACTTTCTCCACAATTTGAAGAATCGCAACGTCATTGTCATCCTGAAACTCGTGCTCTTTCACTTGCACTCCAACGTCAAAACTACGGATTCGCCTTCGCACTGTCCCAGTCATTCCACTTGTGGGGGAACATGAGTCAGGACGACTTGTTGAACGTTCCAGTACTTGTCCCAACAAATCTACGTTCCCACCAACTCCAACAGTTCTGCGACAGTGGATTCGCAATGAATTTTTGTAGAAACGGTTCATGTCAGTTGCCGAAATTCTTACCTTGTTCGTGGCATTGTATGTGACACGCCAACATCTCGAGTTAGCACTACTTTCCCAACAGCAGCGTCTCTCATTTTCCTTCGAGGAGGGGCAACTGGAGACACACTGGCCGGCTTCTCCACCGTCCTTGTTGTCGTTACTTGCTCTTCTAACTTGGCACATTTCTGCTTTTCATTATCCAAAAGCTTCATCAACTGTCGCTTCTCTTCTTTAAGAAGTGTAACTTTCACCTACAACATTTGACATACAACCCAATCGCTAAATTGAATTATATTACGCACAAAACTTCACCAGGTAACACAATAATAGAATCTACATTATATTACCTCAAGCTCTGGAATAATTTTCACTTGCTCCTCCAAATATTCAATTCTCTTGTCATTTTCCTGGTCATCCCTGTTCAATCCATTTAGCTGGTAGCTGTCGTTGTTGTATATTGAGTCGACATTCCTTCCACCGATACTGCTACTACTGCTCTCCTACATGTCCAAGACAAAATAACGTTGGAAATGAAATGAGCGATCTATACACTATGCTGTCAGTTCGCGCTTCATGTCTGAGATTCTTACAATTTTTGTTTCTTTTTGTGACGTCGTCGTGACCTCCTTCATAATCACGGTAGACGCACTAGTGGAGGTGGTGGAACCCTTGTTTGAGAAACAATTAGCTCCACTCATAAGACCAATTGATGTGTCAGGATGATGTGACTCCTTTGTTGACGTTGGCTTGATTCTTGGAAAGGTATGAAATTTTTGGCTGTCAGGGATGCTATACGACAGGGTTCTCGCTTCAGGTCGTGTACGTGACAATGCCTCCTCGAAGTCTGTAACTGCTTCGCTCAAGCCATTTCCAAGAATATCGTCTTGACTGGTAGAGGGATACCCGGCGTCAGTGGGTCTCCGCGAAGAGCGTCGAGACTGATGAGTATACTCAATTTCCTCCACTGACCTTACTTGTGATATCCAAGTGCTCTTATGACAAGGCTCTACACTCTCTTCTCCAGCCTGGAATACACAGTTTCGTTTTCGTCATTTCTCAATCTATTTCCAAACACTAGACTAACACAACTCATGGGAAGTGTGTTGGATTAAAAGGGATTCTCTACGAGTCTACTTGTTAATGACACGAGAGCTCAGTCTCAAATGGTGAACTAATTTGTTTTTTTTTTCTCAAAATAACGTTCGTATGCAAACAAGCATGCAAAAGCGTTCTTAGGTTCGAAATTCGTATTAATTTTCCGTTTCACTCGGGCACAATCTATGTAACCGTTGCGTCTCTCGCAACGGGTTTTGTTGTCTGTTTGGTTTGCAGTAGTGCTACTTTTAGAAAAAAAAGACCTACTATACCGCATTTAGAAACATCAAGTTTATCATGCGATCATGCTAATCGCAAGCATCGTCTAAGAAACGACGATGTGCAACTTACAATTTAAAATTTGCCTATGGAATAATACGAGATTCAAGATCATCAGAGAGGAAGAAAGAATGAATGAAAGTAATAATTGTGTGGCAACGTAAGCATCCCTTCTTGCTACAGCGATGGGGTGTTGTTGATACAACTATTTTTATCAGAGACGTTGTCTATGAGGGAAATGGTTCTTGAAGTACAGCAAAAAAATGAAAAAGAGAAACATTAGCATTTCCTGTTGCATGCATACAACTTTGCTTTAACTGTGTCCCTATATGTTTTCAAACTTGTCTTTTCCCGTGACGGGTGACGATAAAACAAAAAAAAACAGAAGAACTATACAAGCCAAGGAAACAGCTTCTCCATGTTGTCTCTGGCAAGAAAACTAGAATTTCGTGTTTAGAATTATCATAATCACTGAATACTTGAGACTAGCGGAAGCACCCGCACTTTCACGGTGTTTGTCAATATATAAAGTATCCAAGAAAATTACCAGGTACTCAAGTAAAAGATTACGGAAGTTTCTAAAATTTTTTTAGCGTTGAGTTTCATCTTTACACCTTTTTGAAGTCAGCCAAGTTTTTCTCACGAAGTGATTCTATTTACACGCATTGCATATCTAATTATCTGATGTATGCACAGTTTTACTGTGAACGCATATGCGTAAAATCTAGGTAAGCAACCAACACAGGGCAAGTATAAAAATGATAAAGACATAACTATCTCCCTTTTTTACTGATTTTTTGGGGGGAAAAACATGTTTTACATAGCATGTAGAAATCGGTTTTCAGCAGAACACTACGGCGTGGGTTAAAACTTCATAAAGCAGTAATTTTATGTTTGTTACATTTTCTTGACAAAAGTACTTGATCTGGGCAAATTGCCACCACCTCTAAGAGTATGATTAGGAACCCTGTCACTCAGAAATGAGCACATACATAAGATGCGTGTCTGTAAATTTAATGTTTTTGTCTTTGAAAATAAAAGGTTACATCATGTCGAAATGTTTACGTGAGATGAGAAGAACACATGGAAAGTGGCAGCGGCAGCGGAGTATTCTCGAGGGCTGTGAAGCCGCATTAATAGTTTTCATGATCGTGTCGTGTCAACTAATTAGGTTTCAAGGTAAAATGGGAAAGTTGTTAAGGGGATTCTTTTAAATAGTGAGGTATGTGCTAATGCATGTAGAATGCTCATAATGTACATTACATGACTAAAGAGAGTATTGAATTACCTTCCTCATGGCTAGTTTTGCTTTAACGACCCCCAATAGCTTGTCCATGGATTGACGCTCTGACCGCCATTTGTCCTTGAGTGCTTGGAGCCGTTCCACTTCGCTTTCTCTGGAGAGCATTTTCTTGGTGAATGGAACAAAGTCAACGTCAATGTGATACCCGTATGGGCAGCACCTACAGCGATGGTCATCGTAACCATGCTGTAGAACACTGAGTCCACTCCCGATACTAGGCATTTTGGAGATTTTTCCGTTATCTAGGTTTACAACAAGCAACTAGGGAAGCACACAACCAACAAAGTTGCGAAGGTGTAGAATGAAACACCTGAAAATCAAATTAGGAAGTTTTAGAACTATGATGCACTCACAAGTTATATACCGATTTAAGCTATATTTTCTTTATTTTTTCAGGCATGGCTGTTTTTTAAATAAGAGTGGTTGTAAATTTATTCTCAGGTTTTTCGATGAATATTTACAGTCATGTCGGTATGAACACGGATAAATTCAATTGTATCAAGAAGCTATGGCCACCTGATAAACATCAAAACAACGCCTTTTTTCAGATGATACCACTTCAGCAGTAAGAACTGTTACAATATAAAAGAAACAAGTAAATGTGTAGTGATTCCAAGCAGCAATTTAAAAGAGCAAAACATGGTTCTACATATACGTTGGTGCGGTTTACATGGACAATTTACTTTATGGCCCCGTCGACAAAATATTATTTAAAATGTATTTACCAAATCTGACAATGGCTAAGAAAAAGAAAACGTATGCAAGTTAATGAAAAACTGTAATGTTTGCGCCATAATAATGCAAAACCCTGCTGGCAAGACTATCCAGCGTACCTGAAAAGTCACACGCGCATTGAAAATTGCTAGAGACGACAGGATGGCAGATTCATATATAAAAGTCGGATAACAGAGTCTTCTTCCTAACTTGGTAATAGAGGTTATCTTGAGCAATAACAGTCAAAAGAACGCTTCCAGACATAAAAATGAACAATGAATGCTTACACAAAAAGAAAAACATGCTGACAAGTTAGATGATACCTCCAGTTGCCATTTAGCATTTACCAAAAATATGCACCATAGGAGATAAAGCGCGAAAGCAGATCTACGACTAGTGTACATCCTCGATTTTTATTGACATTTGGAGCTCTTTCTAGCAAAGTCCTTATCAAAATAGCTCTCCGTCTTCTGTCTTGTTGTAACTCTAAATATGTAGATTACTAAGATTACTATGAGCCATTTATCAAAACGGGATTCTTGTCCGTCATTCTGTGCTTGGAAAAATTATCTTTATCCTCGTTTAGTATTGGGCCAAAATAAATCAGAAGTCTGAAAGATGCCACTGAAAGTCAGCGTTGAGCTTATTGATAATTCTAATGAAAACATTTTATCAAAGGAAAGCTTATCCAATATTTACTTTCCAAAGCTCTTTTATCGTTTTATGAATACAGATTTACCAGAAAAATAATATCGTCCTGTTATCATGTAATTTGTACTTTTCGCTAATGCACTGTTCATTCATAAAAAGAACTTGCTCACGCACTTTTTGGTCAACACTCTCTTAACAGCTTGACCAGAATATTGGTCGGGCGTTTACTCATTTTTTCTCTCCTTTAATTATGAATCCCTATACCATTTATGATCGCCTAACTAATGCTTTGCATTTAAAACAGCCGCAGCAACTTGTACCGATACTTATACTTCTCTAAGCAAATCCATTTTCCACCTCACTGCATGTCCTACATAACAACGAAAATCAATCATGATGATCGTATTTGCTTCATAGACAACCAACCATCATCCCTGCCTTACTCACAAAATCTCCAATATTTTTCTACGCAGCAGTATGGATTGAATGCTAAAAGATGTTCACGACAATTCGCTTACAGAGCATGAAATAACTACTCTCATCATCATCAACGTGAATTATAAAACATTTTTTCCACTCAAGAAGTTAGTTGTATCATGCCGAAAATAGTAGGCAGAATACCTTTATTACTTCATTTGGAGTTACTTGTTCCTTGAACATTACCAGCTTTTATAGGTTCAAAATAACAGTGCAC
This sequence comes from Akabosia matsudoensis, assembly GCA_019593645.1. NCBI lineage: Eukaryota > Metazoa > Arthropoda > Collembola > Entomobryomorpha > Paronellidae > Akabosia > Akabosia matsudoensis. The sequence continues at coordinate 12,141 of VICI01000014.1, read as the reverse complement.
ACTTTTTTTTCGACAACCAACAGCATCACTGGTTCTTCTTTTTAAACTTAAAAAATCAGCAATGTTTTTCGGTTTTGACATGAGTGGAATCTAGACGCACCCATACCAGAGAAAAGTGCTTTATCAATTTACACAAAGTGAATAGCTTTTGATAGGGAATACTTTACAAAAGCTTGCCTTCATTTTAAATAGAAGGAAACGCATATCTGTAAGAATCACGATCAAAAATGATGACGAGAAGGACAGGAGCGATGGATAAATCACACACATGAGGTATATGATTGTATGCGGCTCGCTTGACATGAGGATGTATAACTGTACAACCAAATGTTGTGCCGGTGCGCCCTATACTGTATACATCTTGGTTTTTCTCGTTCTATAAAATTGCAATGATCCTGCAGGACTCTCAACCACCAAAGAGTAGGGTGCACATAGAATTATTATGCAACAAGCGATTTGAAATAAAATGAGAGACAGTGACCGAGCAAGAGCAGCCCCACAAATAATGTAACCTCTTGAAACATGTACTCCCAGTCTATGATGATAGGAGCGTCAAAGATCTCTCACACTGTTTAAATTATAATGGCCTTTTAATGATTATTAATGAATGCAGGGATGAACTTTTCACGGCATGCAGAAAAAAATTCTTGAAGTTTTTTAGCTGAGCACGGATAAAAATGCAACTATGCTAATATATGAGCCTTGAATGTCAACCAAGAGCGTATGATTATTCCTACACACAGAAAAAAAATCGGCTTTTTAAAACTTCTCGCTTCTCTATATTAGCTAGAATTTACGTATCAAATTTCTGAGTCTTCTTTGTGTGTCAACCCATTACAGTTTATTTACATAACTTACTTTGTGTAAATTAGGTACAAGTGACTATAAAGTACACGCTGGTAGTGGTGGTGGTTGGTCGTGGAGCTCGCAGTTTATATGCTCCTCAAACCTGAGCTCACAGACAATAATCGTGTTTCCTTATTTGCCTAAAACACAATCCCATTATTGCAGTATAGTGAAAGCCACTTTATCTTAGGAATCTTTTGTTCTCAAGTTTGTCTGTCATTCTATATACCGAAAAAAATTAGTAACTTTCAGAATTACATACCAAATCAAGCACACAAAATGAATAAATACATACGATAATTCATATTACCACAGCATGGACATTTTTGAACAATAGTAAGCGTGTGAATTGTAAGGCTACGTCATAGCGTAACAAATTTTCTTTTCGGGTGGTTACAAAAAAGATCTTCCGCTTGAACAATTTTCGCTAATTTGCTATTTCCCCACATATTGATTGGTCTCAATTAGAAAGCTCATATAACACCCTAGTGCTAAAACAGAAAAAGTATTCATATATAAAATTGAAAAAAAAAACAAAATATGCCTAGGAAAAGAAGGCATTTTTCACTGCATGGAAAAATGACTCTGTGCGTAAAGAATAGCACATCGAAAAAAACAACACATTTACCTACTCGTCAATAAACGTCACTTTGTTTTAAAACCCGATGTGTTTTAAAACACGATTTATCATAGCCACTATAATAATACTCTGTCCACACAATCGGAATTGTAAATCATGCGATTTTTAAAAACGATCCTCCCATTTTTTCCTGTTTCGTAAACTTCACAGTTCGCCAGTTAAATAAGAGAATTATTTATTTTGTCGTTTTTTGTCGAACGGCTGGTAGAAAAACTGCAAACTTTAACAATCCCTCTCACGATTGTTATATATATGCCTACACACTCTCTGTAGTCTCAACTCTCGACCTGTTTTCTCTTTGCGTGGGATTCATATGGTCTCAAGATATATTTTTCAAAGCTCAATGAATGCATACTAATTTTGTTGTATTTTCGCTTAAGGTTTACGGTCACTTAGTGGGGAATATGCTGATGACATGGTAACATGTAAAATGGAATAACATTCATCTAACCACCGTTGACTCAAATTAAGGGAGAGAGAGAGAGAGAGGGGAAACACATGCAGACTTTTTATTAAACAGTTATCTTATCACAGGATGATGAGGGTGAGGGATCATGCTCCCAATATCATCATTCAATTGTGTATCTAAATGGTCAAATCTCGTTGTCGTCATGAATGTGAATACTGCCGTTTTATATGTCGTCCACGACGAAGATAGGCAGTTGTGAAGACGAGACGAACTGCTACTTCAAAATAAAGTGTTGTGCAAAAAAACCAATATTAAAACAATACGCCTTGTCTGTTCACCTTTGTGTGCCCATATTGCAATCTTGATGACTTTTGTTAGGTCACTAAGTAAATGCTTTTTTTGTGTTTTGTTGGGAGATGCATTGTGCAACTATTGCGAAGCTACGGTACGTGGGAGGGATCTTTTTTATTTCCTTCAATACCTAAAGAAGGAAATAACATTTTTGACAGTTATGTTTGGCTACCCAATTGCTACGGAAGTAGACAAGACCTACACACTTTTTCTTTATTACAGTCGATATCAAAACTATATAAATTAACTGTTACGTTTATTATTCAAATTTTCCAAATCAAAATCATGCTTTACTTTCTATGAGAGAATACCCACGTAGACGCAGGATTCATTGCAAGTAGGATTTAATACATGTTGTTAGTCTGTCGATTTTGCCAGGTTAGGCTGATGTCACATCGTATGTAGAACACATTAAATGACCCTTTTTGGGATTTAAAAACTATATCGGGTGGCGATTTGGTTATAAAAACACACAAATTATATCATGAGTGAATGCCTCCGGTATACTAGGTTCTTCATTTATATCTTGTCTTTGTGTAATGGCTATGCTAAACGTCCCAAAATTCAAAAATATTTACACACGAGAAATATTCCTGAATACCTGTCCTGAACACAAAATATTTTACGTTAACAGCTTTTGTAGCCAGGTACATGAGTCCGGCACTGTGCAAACTGACCGGTATTTAAAAAATATGCACATATGAAACTGTTTCTATTTACATTTAGATTTAAAAACTAGGTACCATTGATAATATTTCATTTCTAAATCCAATATGGAATTTCTGGAAGCAAGACAGACGAACGTGCCTTCCAGGACTCCTCAGTTTTTTGCGTGCTGTATTAGCCATATTTTGACAGCGAGGCATATCCTTGACAGGAAAAGAGCAACAAAGTGCCAAAGACGACTCCTGCTAAAATGCCTACATGTTTTTACACTGTGAGATTTATATTTAGGGTGTCTAAAAACTTACCTCCAACAAATTTCCATCTTTCATCAAATTTGTAACCACTGTCTCACCGCCATTATAGCATTCACAATAACGCACACACGTGAAAACTAACAACACTAAAAACTGATATGTGATAACTCATACCATTTTCCTCAAAATTTCATCACATTTGCCCTTCTTGAAATTTAATACACGCTTTTCATTTCATTTGTTTCTGGAACGAACCCAATCGATTACCTGATCTATTTTGGTAGCTTTAGAGATTTTATCTTATTTTAACAGGTCACACTCAAGCTTCCCACTCTATCCAATTTCCATAGTATTCTTTAACCGACTTGATAACTACGTGAAATCATAAACGTCCTCAAACAAAGCACGCTGATTATGAATGCGCGAGCAGTTGGAGCAAGAATCAAGTGAGGATGAACAGTGCGTCCGAGTTTATTTTTCAAAATGATATTTGACTCCATTCACTGCACTGTCCATCCACTCCATCCCACAAGAAACCTCGTCTTTGATATTATTTTTGGTGCGCTGTTGTTGCGGCAGCAGTACGACTCCCTCCCTACCTACCTAACGTGCAAATGTTTACTAACATGATCAACATGAAACTAGATATGAGTTTTTGCTATACGCCGAGTAACAACCTGTTCTTCCACAGTTCCTAAGGGCATTTTATAATACCATCGCATTCTTTCTCATACAGTCACGAGAGAGATCATCTTAACTACAATGCTGTACTTGTGATTGCTTGAAAAATAGCCATTTTTAACGATGTTCACAAGTTTCCTTCACAGAACCAATGCGAATGATAATTTTTCAGCACTATTTAGACTTTTAAGCTTTTCGGAAGTACACATCGATTAAAAGTTTAATTTCATACAGCATACAGCTCTATCAATTAGGAAGCAATAATGCATACAAAATGCCTTCGGTTTAGTTACCTGTGCAGGTGTACCGAACGGACACAATGGGCAGAACTAATAAAGTGTATGCTGTTCTTATGGTGTGCTGAGAATGCTCCTTCTTATTATAAAGAATGGAAAGGTAAGCGAAGAAGGCTTCTTTTTCTCCTAAATTCTTCTCTGCTCGCTAAGAAACAGTAGTACGAGCGATCATTTTTTGGAAACACATTCAAAAACACCTATAGAACGTTCTCTGTTTGTTTAACATCCTAGTAAAATGCTGATAAGCACGCAGACCACGTAAATGTTATTTTTCATCGACATTACTCCTCAAACTTTTACGTAATTAAATTGTTTCACACTTCCCTAACTAGTCGATTTCAAAGAAGTCCCATTTATGTAATTTATATTCATGGCTTGAACACGCTGAAAGTCATTATCCCCCCATTTGCAAACATGTTTTGTGTAAGACACAAATTGCGCGAAATTAATGTAATCTATAAAGTTGATTGACATACGACACGACTTCCTTTTCTAAAATAATATATTATGCAAGACGTGCTACTTTTTTTCCTCTCTACCATTTTCATAACAGTCCTACAGCTAATGAGCGTACTTTTGTTTTGTTACTTCTGATGGTTAACTGAAGTTGCGTATTTGACAAAAAAATACCAAACGCAATAGTATACTACATGCAATACAGAATTATTTCTATTATTGCCACCACCACCCATTAAAACAATTTTAGCAACATGACAAGCCTCATGACAACCGGCCATTTTAATTGATACTCTTTATATAACCAATGGATCCATTTTTATCATCGTTTTGAATGGACCCAGCCTTGACAAGATCGATATCAATGTGTTCACGAGTATTACACGGCTACTTTTAATGCTCGCCTAATAAAGTCATCCTGTCTTGCTACAATTTTTTTAGTCTTTGTAAATGTCTCTTCGAGGTCGGCATCTATCATTGTTCGCCTCTTCTTGGGAGTATTACAAATATAACGGTACTAATCAGCCTAAGTTTAAGATCAATACGGCATTAAAATTGAACGTAGAATGGAAAAGTTGATTGGATATGGATACTTTGTGCGATCATTATGTACCCCGACGGAAAACGTCAGGAGATTGGGAGATAGGCACGACCACGGTGTGACGATTTACTTGTTTTTAGGAATTGCAAAGCCTTGCACAACTGAAAAGAAAAGATGGAATAGCACGGGGAATGGGGTAAAATGTGAAAAAGCCTCTCAGCTAGGGTTTTGGATAGGTGGGTGCTGCTATGCGGCTTTGCCTGTTATCATGCTGCCCCGTGACAGACGCGGTCGTGTGAATGCTTTGAAGAGTGTTTTTTTGTGAGGAACACGTGCGACGACTGGCCTTGTAACAGGAGGATTGAAGACGGACTAGAAAATTTGTGAAAGTTATCAGTGTTATTGTTTCAGTTAAATTTTCAAAATGGCAAGCGACGAGGAGGTGATGGAGGGAAAGGAGGAAATGCAACCAACCGGGTTAGCGCTGGAGGATTATGAAGGAGTTATGTTGAAGGCGAATAAGTGTCCAAATAAACATAAGAAACGGACGGATATCGCAAAAGCGAAAAAGTTAAAGGCGAAAGTAAGTTAACTGAGAGTTTTAGATTTTCTTGGAGGTGGATAAGTTGATGAGAATGAGTATTTTTTGGTATTATAGTTAAAGAAAAAGGAAAGGAAGAGGAGGCAAGAGGAAGCGGAAGCTATGGGGGAGGATGCCCCACCAAGACAAGTACCCAAGACGTTGGAAAGTTTGAGGGAACATGATCCGACATTTGTGACTGATGACGCTCCAGGAGAAGATATTGAAGTTGATGAGTTTGCCAGTTACTTTCAGAAAGCTTATGTTCCCAAAGTATTGATTGCATCGTCGGCGAACCCAAATCTAGTAAGTTTATTCATCGGAATTTTACTTATAAAAGTCTTAGCTGAACTTCTTTCTAACTTCTATTTTGGTCCTTCATTGGAACAGAAAACAAGGCTGTTCTTAAAGGAGTTGGAGCGAGTGATTCCAAACTCAACAGTATTTCATCGTCGACAAGCTAAAGTAAAGAATATAATCCGGCAGGCAATTGATCATGAGTTTACAGATGTGGTGGTCGTGAATGAGGATATGAAGGAGCCAAGTAAGTTTTTTTTAATCCATTAGATAACAATATTAAAGAAAATTTTATTGAATTAATTGTATTACATTTTGCAAACAGGTAGCATGCTTATCAGCCATTTACCAGAAGGACCGACCTGTTTTTTCAAAGTCAGCAATGTGAAACTAACGAAGCATATTAAGGTATTTTTGAAGAACAACTCTGGTCTATTAACTGCCACAGAAAGTTCTTATTAACATTTGGCTACTTTTGTTGATACAGCGCGATTGGAGGGAAATTACAAGCCATCGTCCAGAAGTTATATGGTCTAACTTTAGAACACGTTTGGGAATCTCTGTTGGTCGTATGTTAGCAGCCCTGTTTCACTACGAACCCCAGTTCCGCGGCCGCCGAGTTGTTACGTTCCATAATCAACGTGATTATATTTTCTTTCGGCATCACCGTTACGAGTTTAAGAAAGAGGGTCAAAAGGCTGCGTTACGAGAGCTGGGTCCGCGGTTTACTCTTAAACTAAGATCAATTCAAAAGGGAACTTTTGACTCGAAAACAGGAGAGTATGAATGGATTGTTACAAATAAGCGCCATCAGCTTGAAGCCAGTCGCCGTCGTTTTCATTTGTAGATTACGTATTTCATTGCCAACCTTTTTTATCACTAATTTCGAATTAGTCAAACTCAATGAGTTTCGCAATCCTGTTTTGCTTTCTAAGATTGATTAAAAGATATTTATATTTTATCTTTAGTCTGCTGATTCTGAGATTTTTTAAATACCAGCATGGTACACGTGAGATTACGCGAGGTGGCGATTTATGGCTTGCAAAATTTGTAGCAGTACAAGCAGCGTGTTTATTTTTTAACCTAAAGCTGATAACAAGGTCTTCTCAAAACGCACAATCATGGTTTACTTTCTCATCGTAATGCAACAAGTCATATGCAAATCACTCCAGCGGAACGAACAGGATACCTAACAGCCAGTGCATACTACCTTCGAGTTTTGATTACGAGGATTTTCCGTTTTCAGGTTTCCACCTGCTGCCCGGCTGCTAAATATCCTGTTGGTTGAAAACTAAAACTCAAGGACGTTTCCATTATCTTACCTTCTGGGTTTTTTACAACAAGTAACTTCCGTGCTTGCCAAATCGTGTATGCTTACATTTTCGGCATTTCGGCAACAGCATTTGTATTTTGTATACTGAAAACGTGTTTTTTGTATCTGAAGATACCCAGCCCACATATTGCGACAAGGACAAGTAGAACAGAAAGTTTTCTTTCAAAAGTATAGTTTTATTTATAGTATACTTGTGTCCGATTTTTGTAATTTTGTTGCGAGTTGCTCACGCAATGGCCTAAGAATTTCATGAATTTTCGTAGTAGGCGATGCATGCACACACACATACACACTATCCTAGTAGCACAAGTCAAAGTCACACATATATCAAGCATATGCGAAATTGTATGTAATATTTTTGTGAATTCATTTGTGTTGTATGAGTTTCTGCCTTGAAAATCCCTCTCAATTCGTCATTTTTTTGAATAGTTCGTGGAGCAATAATGCTTGTTATCTTATAAGTGATATGCCTTTGCTGACGCTTACTTTTAGCGGCGAGGAAAGCAGGCACTTTGTCATAATTCAAAAACGACCTACTTGTTGTTAGGCAGTCATCTCATGATCTCATACTTGTCGCACACACTTTTTTTCCTAGTACGAAAATAAGCTTAGCATAATATTTGTGGCTAACAATAAATGAACCTATTTTGCCGTTTCCTAGAAAACACATACGTTTACAAGAAAGTAGGTAAAAAGAAAACGCAACTGAGTTTAGAAGAGAAATGTGTGCACACGACGGTGTGGCGATTTCTAGCTGTCACTTATCAGATATTATTAGCAAAATCTTGAAATTCAATTACATTACGCACTCAATAAAAGGAGCAGCTTTTTTTCTTCAAAAAGAAGATTAATGATAAGTAGTTTGGTTGGTTGGTGCCGGTTGCGGATAAGAAGACACAACTCTCTTTTGGTGTCCTCACGGCGCCTCCACTTCCCACTTCTTGCATACTTTTCAGCTTGGCTAATTTTTTTTCTCGAATACTATTTGTGCACAAAACATTTTTTACTTTAAAAATAAAGAAATACTATCAATCGTGACATGGTATAGATTATTTTACCACAGCTAGATACAGTTATGTAAAAAGTAAACCTTCTTTTCTAAAAGACAATACCGCTAGGTGGATTTTCCAAACACCTGCCCCGACTTCAAAAGTCAATTAGAATGACACCAATGACTTGGCAAAGAAATTGTCATAATGAAATTCAGCAAAGCTTCTTTTAAGGGTGGGGGAACCTAGGAATTCCCAAAATAACCTTACAGGAAGCGTGTTTACTGGATTGTAGCCGACACAAATATCGGTAGTTATGTTGCTTGAAAAATAAAAGTATGCAGGAGTTTCTTCCAGAGAAAAAAGCATTTAGAAACTCTAATAAGCCTCTTCTACGCACAACATAGGTTTTTCCACAAAACAGATAAAACCTGTCATAACAGAGAGATATTATGTAAATGGATAAACTGTGTTGTCGATTGGAAAATAAAATTTGTGCATTGAGTTGGCTTTTAGAAAAATTAGCATTTGGTGGAAACACATAGCGATTGAAATTGACAAGTCATAAGATATCCCCCTAGTTGCTAGTATGAAGATTTTAATTTAAAGAAGAAAAAAAACAGTGAGAAAGCTATAATAATAAAAGACTTTACATCGAATTGCGATGCGTGAAGGTTTCATCTTTAAGAGGATGAGACCAAATCGTTGATTTATTCGTTTTGTGTCTGAAGTACACCTTCTTCAAATGAACTGCACATATTTTTATACGTAAAATTTTCTTGCACAAAAAATCTGAGGTTACAAACAAATTTTCCACTCCGTCTGTAAGTCTTTGGGCAAGCTACGCGATATTTAGATGCTGAAAGTTTCTGCTAGCTATTAAAATGTACGCATGTTGTACGCATTTTTATATTTTTTAAAATGACAAGTTTAATGTGCTTTCAACCGTTTCAACAAAGCTATTAGGCGACAAAACATTTTCCTGTAGCATATCATAAAATCCGAATTTTATTAGAATAAGTGCTCTTAACACCATCATCTTTTTCATCGTTTATATAGAGTGTTCCAATTTCCGGATCGCGTGCAAAAGTGTAGCTCACAGAGTGAATCCGAATACACTTTAAACTGCTTAATAAAATGACTATTCCATGTGACTACTGCTTAGGATTTGACGATAATTCTAGCCAACTTTAAAGAAATTATACATACATGTCTTATTGTCCCGGCTACTACTTGTTTTTTGAAAAATTGTAATTATGTCTACAGCAGACAATTAAGCATTTCGTCAGAAAACCGATGTATGTACTACCTAGCACTATTTTGACCGATGTGGCAATAAAAACTGCACTTGTAATATTTTATGCATGTCTGGCTGCATCATTAAAGCATGCAACATATCTCTATGTATGACAAAGTGAGTAATCCATTTCATTATATTAGCAAAATATGTCAACGTCAGTCAATTTGTAAAGTATATAATCGTTTATTTAAAATTAGATTGGCTATTTACTTTAGTCATCTAAATAGTTGCAGTGCATAAAATTCATGCAGCACTGTCTCAATAGGTGGATGAAAAACCTTCAGTAGGTATTTACTAATAGTCCTGCCTTCAATTTATTCAATCGTCACACGACTCTTTACCATATGTATTTAAAGTTTGTGAACTAACTAGGACTAACTTAAATTCACCAAATCCCTATCATTTTTGCTATTTTCGTATTTCTTTTCAATCTATAAAGCACACATGTTCGATTTCATTTTGGAAAGAAAATCCTCCATCGGACAGAGCAAAGAGACAACAGGCGCCTGAAAACCCACACTTATTGTTAATAATAGAGCGACACAAGGAAACGACTCTATTCGTCATTAAAACTACATTCATAATTTTTTAGAAGAAAGTCCGCCAAAAGGATGTCACCAATCTCATCATCACTATTTTTATCGAAGCATCATTCCACTACAAAAATACACGAATAAGAAAGGAATCATATTTTGTTAATCATGTTACATCATCCCTCCCTTCTTTCTTCGCATCTGTGTACATCCCTTCATAAGCAATCATGATAACTCACCCCTTCCACCAAAATACCAGGCATCCTTTTACCAAGACGCCCTGGCGCACATTTGAAACATTCTTCGGCTCCTGCAAAAAAACAGTCTCCATGAAGACGTTTTCTAAAAGAAAATTTGCGCAAAAAATTTATTGTGATTGTCAATATGTTTACCCCATTACTCCTCCTGTCAGTCACGGTATTTTGAGTGTCGCACTCATTCATATGCCGAAGACTCTTATGAAGTTATCAGCATACCGACTGATACATACACACATAGTAATAAATATCGCCTAAAAATACTCATAATTTTTATCTATCGATTCGTTTATGGAAGCACTTTCTCTACTTGTATGCTGATACAAAACTATAAATAAAACAACTTTAAGAATATATTTTGACCAGAAAGCTTATCTCCGTTGGAAATCAGCTATGCACATATTTTGAAATGTAACTTGCATGTGTGATAATTTATCTTGTTTGCAGTTGATACTTAGGACACGTGCGTGTGCAACTTTTCGTATGAAACGATTGCCATCGAAATATTTTTGTTGATGAGCCCGATATCTACTAATATGCAACTTGTTCCGCAAAGTGCTGTAACGGTGATGGATAGTTACTGATAACGCGTACGAAAAGAAGACACAAAACGCTTTCCAGGAACACATCTAACAACAAGTTAAGACTTTTCTTTCTAGAAAAATGTAATAGGATTTTAATTTAATTTTAAAATTTTCGATGCGCTGATTGAATTGACGAAGTAACAAGCATGGGATGATTTGAGGAGAGTTGTCAAGTTTATTAGCCAATTAGTAGGTTTTAATACAAAGTCAAACGGTATGGATATAGATAAACGTGCCGCTGCACCACAACTCGATTGGTTTCACTAGAATTGTTTAGCAGCCAACTGGCCTTTATTAAGTAGCGAAAGCTACTTTATAAAATCGTCTTGGGAGTCTGTCCGTCCGTCCGTCCGTCTGTCTGTCTGTCCGTCTGTTATCGCGAAATCTCAAGAACGGCTAATCGTTCAATCTTGAAACTTTGACCACATGTTTGTTGACCATCAGCAACTCTGTGGTGTCAAGGTTGACCATTGAAGTCGTCACGTTGACGAGTTACAGGGTGACGAAAGTTGACGATAATGCTTCGTAATTGGACAAAACATTTTATTGACGATTTCGATAGAACTCCGTGCGTAGATCATTTGTGCTTGACGAACCTATGTGTGATTTCGTCATATTGACGAGTTACAGGGTGACGAAAGTCGACGATAATGCTTCGTAAATAGACAAAAAAAATTTATTGACGATTTCGATAGAACTCCATGCGTAGATCATTTGTGCTTGACGAACCTATGTGTGGTTTCGTTCATTGACGAGTTACAGGGTGACGAAAGTTGACGATAATGCTTCGTATATGGACAAAAAATTTTATTGGCGATTTGGATAGAGCTCCATGCGTAGATCATTTTTGCTTCAGGGACCTCTGTCCGACTTCGTCTTCTTGACGATTTACAGGGTGTATAAACGGGTCGCTAACGTTTCATGATTCGTGTTTTAGCGATTCTTGCAAATCGTGTTTTATGAATCCTGCAGATCGTGTTTTAACGAATCTTACAAATCGTGTTTTACCGAATCTTGCAACTGTTGTTTCATCGAATCTTGCAACTGTTGTTTCATCGAATCTTGCAACTGTTGTTTCATCGAATCTTGCAACTGTTGTTTCATCGAATCTTGCAACTGTTGTTTCAT